>APFE030181137.1:3867-38018 GCA_000404065.3 Pinus taeda | reverse complement strand
GGAAAATGGATAAATAAAATAATTAAATTCCTCCCCCTGGGGACTGGTCAAACCTAGCTGTTAGAGGTCTGGTTAACCGTTACTAAGTCAATTTTAGCTGTTGGAATGGCCTGCTGTCCCTATTTATTGCATCACTCAAATTGGATATTCAACTTGTCCTGACGATGAACCACATTGGTTGGTTCGAAACGGGTCGACAACTGATTTTTTATGTGATTTTGTCGAAATCGTTCTCTAAACAAGATTATGGATCACAGAAGTCTAAATTCCTATATATATTGCATTAACTAGAATATCTGAGAAGAAAATACAATGTGTGTTCGTCTTGAACAATTCCTCCACTGGTACAATCTAACTCTCTACTTCATAGGCTGACTCTGGCCAACACTTAGTCAGTTTACTAGCCTTCCAAGCCCTTACTTCCTTGTGCTCACAAGCTCCATCTGCAAATTTGTGCTTCAGATTGCTTGGTCTCACCAACTCGTGCTCACAAAAATAATGATTAAACTTGTGCCTTCATTCCTCCTTTTAAACAAAATTTCTCTAATTAAGGAATGATTTATTTTAGGGCTTCTTCTGATTGCATGCACTATCTATACAACTTAGAAAATTGTACAACTGATAGTACACTTCCCTTGAAATCTAATCACAACTGGGTCTTCCTCTGAACTGACATGCATGAGTTATTTTGAGTGATTTATCACTTATTTGATTGATCACTGCATGTGAATTAAATCCAATTTAATTCACTTGACCACTCACTAGTTCCTCCAACAGTTAGGACTAGTTTAACTGAATTTAACTCAGTTAAACTTAATTAAATAATTACAACTCAAGAGTACCTCAACCTAGGCCCCTAAAATTTAGGGATCACTCTACATGACTCTAGATAGACTTCCAACTTGAATTTACTAATCCAACTAAGTCAAATTAACTATTACTGGATTTAATTCACTTGACCACTCACTAGTTCCTCCAACAGTTAGGACTAGTTTAACTGAATTTAACTCAGTTAAACTTAATTAAATAATTACAACTCAAGAGTACCTCAACCTAGGCCCCTAAAATTTAGGGATCACTCTACATGACTCTAGATAGACTTCCAACTTGAATTTACTAATCCAACTAAGTCAAATTAACTATTACTGGATTTAATTCACTTGACCACTCACTAGTTCCTCCAACAGTTAGGACTAGTTTAACTGAATTTAACTCAGTTAAACTTAATTAAATAATTACAACTCAAGAATACCTCAACCTAGGCCCCTAAAATTTAAGGATCACTCTACATGACTCTAGATAGACTTTCAACTTGAATTTACTAATCCAACTAAGTCAAATTAACTATTACAAGTTGATATGAGAATAGAATTACAATTTAATTCAATGATAAATTAAATTAGAATTTATAGATGTTATTTTTAACATTTCTTGTTGCTATTTTCAACACTACCTCTCACTTACATTAGGGAAATTTTGAGGTCTAAAATGGGCTTCCTAAGGAAATTATAAAATAATAGTGGAAATAATAAAATGAGATTAGATTACATCATCAAATTTTAGAGGTAAAAATGTAAAAACTACTTTTTCAACTCGTATTTTCAAGTTACCTTCTTGCTGGTTTACTCAGATTTCGAGTGGGAACACTTTTTAGATGGAGAATTTGATTCCTTGTCCAATGAGTACCCATGTTTCATACTTTTGAAGAATCCTACTACACTAAAAAATAGAAATACATGAAAAACGTGATTACAATAACATTTTTTCATGTATTTCTAATTTTTCATGTAGCAAGGTATATCGAAAGTATGCAACATGAGTACTCATTGGATGAGGAATTAAATTTTGCATCCAACAACTACTCCCACTCAAATTTTGAATAAAACCATAGAGAGATAAGTTGACAATACAAGTTGGAAAGGTAGTTTTATAATTTTTATTTTTTATTTTTTATCTTTTTACTTTTTTACTCCAAAAATGGTGAATCATCCCCCATGGTTAACATCATCATCTTGAATCCTGTTTGTTCTTATAAAGTTTATTTTGGTTGTACATTTTTCTTAGGAGGCCCATTTTAGACCTCAAAATTTCTTTAATGGAGGCTCATTTTTCACCCCTCTCTACAGTAGAAGAACATTGACACATTTACAATTGAACACTCACCACACATACCTTCTTGCTTTTTTGAAGACACCATTTCATCCCTCTCTCGTGGTGACAGTTAGAGTAAAGGAATATCTTTGAGATATATGGCAATCGGGCCAATTTTCAATATGTGTTTCCTACACTAAATGGTGTGAGGTCTATTTGAGACTTCACATTGCAGAGACCGCTTGGTTAACGAATTTCCAACACCATCAACAATGGCGCTAGAAGGAGGGTCAGATGACAAGTTGAGCCCATTGAATTTGGTTTGAATCTAGGGGTGTTTCTCTAATTTTTCCCTTTATCAATTTTCAATCGTCGATGAACCTCTCTATCACTTGTCCTAGTTAAAGTTTGCTGGTGAGGATGGAACATCCATAACTAAGCACATTTTTTATTTTCATAAATTTTGTGAACCTTATGAAATCAAAGATGAAGATTTTTCTTGTGTGATTTTCTTCCCCACCCTTGAAGGTCATGTTAATCGATGGTGCCATACATTGCCACATGCTTCCATAAATTCCCTTTTCCATTTCATCGGGGAGCTTCATAAAGATTTTGATAGGTATAATTACTAAGATGTTTGTAAATGACTCAATCTCTTAAGAATGAAGCGTAACGAGTCATTTGAAGATTTTGTTGATCAATTCCTTCACCTTTATTTTGAAATTCCTCAAAAGGACATGAATCAGTACTTCTTGAAGCAAGAGTTTGAGCTCTTAGTTCTTATCTCTTTGCACGGTGAACCTGAACCCCTTGCTTTTCCTGCTCCCCCAACTCTTGTGAATCATGAGACACCCCTAATTTCAGACGACGAATCTATTGCCCCTTTTGTTCCTTGTCCTCCTACATTTCCAATCTCGATGCAGATGCCTCCTTGTAGAGGTTATAAAGTTGGGAAATCTGCAAATCAAATTCCTAATCCATCTTCTCATTTTGCTTCCACTTTTCATGATTCAAATTCAATGGAGGAAATTCCAGAATGGCTCATGAAGCCTATTGCGAAGACTAACTCCTCCATTACAAAATATTTTGACACTGGTCATAGTTCTAGTCTCATATCAAATCTGGATTTCTATTATCCTTTATCATCTACACGGCATGACTCTTTGTACCATGACCTGCTCAATCAATATGCTCCACCAGCTAGTTTTTCACACACTCTTGATTTTCTCACTACTAGTCCAAATTGTGATCAGGTACAAGGTAGGTACATTACATAGGTAGATGAGTAGGAAAGTGGAGATGCTTTCAATATTTCCTCTCTTTTTTAGAACCCTCCACATCAAAACAATGTTCTTCCATTCTTTTATGATTCTCAATCTGCTAATATTGGTAGTGAATCAATTGTAAGCAATTCTTTCGATCAATCTGTACCCTTGGGAAACAATCATTACAATGATGATGACTTTTTTGATGTGTGTGATCACGATTTTCCAGGTGCATTAACTGAACTTTTGGTTTCCCATGAAATTTTTTATTTAGGTCCAAAAAATGATTCGGCCAAAGAATATGTTCTTATCGAAACTTCCTCTTCATCTCACCATCCCTAGTGCTCTATTATTTGTGATGAATCTACTTGTGACATAGATACTTTATGTTCTTCATGTCTACCATCCGAAGAGTTAACCTCTCAATTGGCACAAGTTGGTGAGATTATCCATGATGCAAACGAAAACAATCAAATCATTGAATACCCTTCCCAATGCTCGTCGTCTCTTCTCTTGCATGAAGGTAACTCTTCAAATCAACTTTCTCACGAAATTTCCTCGATTCATTCATATTTGTATTTGTGATCAGAAGAATTTTTCGAATTGAGTAATATGGTTGTTGAAATTGAAAAATCCAGTCAAATCGGTGACAGAGATGGCTACCATCCAATGAAAAGGCTTTATTAAAACCAGTGGTAGAAGCTATCCTCAAACCATGCATGATTTGGTTCAATCTTCAAGATGTGATTTTACAATCCTAGAAAGTTTTGGTACTTGCTAAGGAGTTGAGGAACTTCAATTTCTGTTGATGGTTATGTGAGGATCTTGCGACCCTTGAATTAAGTCAGATTTATTTTCTCCTGCACGATCCTTCTCTTTGCATGGTTTCACTCGATGAAAATTTCTTCTTGAGAAATGTTTGGTATCTCGGATGTGATCTTTAAAACTTTTAAGATTTTACTTCTCGCCGGATTCAAGAACCTTTTCAGCTCATTCATCTTCATGCAAATCTCCCCCAACAAACTCAGGTTTGGAATGTTTTTTTTTCATAGAGTCATGGAATTGCGAAGTTGATCATTTGAAAGACCATATTTTGCTGAAGGAATCATATCTATCAAGTTTATTTCATGATGAGTCGCTCATGCCATTCCTTGCAAATATCATATCATAATTGTTTTTCTTCATCGCACTTGAGATCCTCTTGAGTAATAATGAATGCATGAGTTATTTCACGAACCAAGTTCTTTTCCGTTCACCATGTCCTGACTAGTTTCATGTATCTATTGTGCTAGCATCCCTTTTAAATTATTTTCATGATTATGATGCTTGCATAGTTTGTCTCCAGTTACAGGAAAATGGTTTGTCACAATTGGCTTACGAGGAACTTGGTTTGATTGTTTAGAGCATTCACAGAACTGTTCAAATTGATTTATCTTTGTTTACCACAAACCGAGAATCTGATGCTTTAATCAGATCATCTTATCATTATTATATCTTTGATCACTGTCATTTATTTTATCATTTTCCCATCAGTATATCCAATGGTAGTTATTTTACATCCTTCAATCTTCATCGTTCAACATCTCACTATTCAATTTTTTGTCGAGTAGTTGAGGCACTTAAGTCTCCACTGATGGTTATCTCATGTCCTCACTGTCTCAACATGACTGTTGAATATGATCAAATATATTTTCCCTCACAAGATTCTCATTATAGTCCCGTGCCTCTAAATGAAAATTCATCTTTTCAAAGATATCGAGGTTTTCAAGAGGATCATCATGAATTTTATGATCTAATCATTGAATGGTTGGAGAAATCTTACTTGGAAAGCTCCATTGAAATAAATAGGTTTCAACCTTTTCTCATGCTTGATGAGAAGGATGACATCGAAGAATGTGCATTCACAGGAATCTTCGAGGTTTATCTGATTATGATTTCCATCTGAGAGGTAAGAGTCTAAATTGGATGAAAGTAGTGGTTGTGACACACCCTTCTACCCACGAGCAATACCTTCAATTTTTTGTGCAAATTATTCAAGTTCTCATCTTTTCTCTTACAGATTTCTTTATATGAATTTTAATCGATCACATCTTTGTGATTGTAGGTTAGGAACGATTATGGTGGCTACATTAGAAATTCAATTATATGTGACCCTGACCTTCTAGTTTTTAGGTTAGGAGAAGGATTAGTTACATCCTAGTTTTCCTTATCTTGCACTCATCCTATGTTGTTCTCTTTAGTCTCTCTTTTCTTTTCTTACTTTTCTATCGCATTATGCTTTGGTTTAGCTTATTTTTCTTGTCTTCTAGTTTTCTTTCCTTATTTTGTGTTACCTTTCCTTTCGTTTTGTTTCTTTTACTTCTTTCTTATCGTTTGTCTCATTTTGTTTTCATCATGTGAATAAGTGTTGTTCCTGGGCCTATTTTGGCTTCTTAGTACGTGTGTGGATGAAGTCTAAAGAGTCTTATGACATTTCAACATTTGGCTAACCTCCAAAGTGTCTTCCTTGTGTTCGTTATATCTTTTGTTCAGTGAATTTCCAACGGAAAATACGATCCATTTGTAAGGAGAGTTTTGGTCCATCCATGAACCCATGTCTATTCCAAAAACCTCGTGCCTATACTCGATCTTTATGTTTTGGTGTCTTCATGAGTATATTAATAGTAGAAGCAGAGAAGGGAAAAAAATATAAATGAGAAAACCTTAATTATAAGTCTCTATATGTTTTTTTTGAAGGAACAAACTCTTCTGCTCTCAATAAGTCGGGATCCCTCTTCCAGCCCAAAATAAATAAGTGTTGATGCACAATTATCTTTAAAATTATAAATAAATAAAGGCAAAAGAAGAGAAATGCTTCTTATGCAAAGAGGTGAAGAAAACAACTTCGCCAGGGTATTGTCTAGTCTCACGGGCAGCGGAGAAATGTTTCTGTTCTTGCGTGACTCGACTGGGGTACTGCCCAGGCCTGCTGGTAGCAGAGCAAGACCAAAGATGAAAAATTATACTCTGAAAATCTTAAGCTTGTGACCTACGCTACTCTTCCCAACTTGGAACAATGTGATATTCCTCAATCTTATGTTGTGTTCAACTGAGAAGGTATAAGTGGGACCGTGTCTATTCGTGGGGTAAGTTGGAAGGCCAAAGTAATCTACATGATGAATCAATACTCCCTGAAGAACCGAGACCCTGCACAAAAGAAGTTAACCAAGATAGAGAAGTTGGAGTTCAATCAGTGTGTTGCCAAGTGTTGTAACTGCTTCAACAACCTCCAAAATTTTAGCTGCACTCAATTTTGAAGCTTTCCTTGGTCTTGTACATTGTTGTTGCAAACATTAGATCTTATTTCATGAGCTTTCTTGTATTTTTTTGTTCCCTTTTGCATGTTAGGTAAATTATCGTCTTTTGGCTTGTTTGGGTGTCGTGTAATGTGTGTAAGCTTATTATGATGGTTTCAAAGGTCTGCCTTTATGTATATAAGTTTTTTTAACTATGTAAACATATGTTGCACTCATTCACAAAGTTTTGAGCTCTATCGCACAAGTGTTTCCACGATCGTCCCAAAGTTTATCTTAAGTGTTGCAGTTGTCGTGCCTGGTCGTAAAGTTGTTGCACGAAGGGAAGTGATTTTTTATGTGTTATAATGTTTTATGTTGTCGTGTCATAAAATTATTTAAAGTGTGTGATCACAATCAAATTTCATCAGAGTTCATCACCTATCTCACCGATCCCACACTTAGCCATTTTTGGGAAAACTTCCCGACCAAGCAATCTAGCCTCACCAAGCCTCTCCTAAGTTGCACACTTTGTTGTCTCAACCCTCTACATGTGACCTTCCTACTTGACACTATATAATAGGTAGTTCCCGCCACCTAGTACTGATGCACTACATAGGTTTTGTGTCCTAGCCCTAACCTTGACCTCCAGAATTTCACAGTCATGTCCCCAAACCAACTTAAACTAGGCACTTCACATCCTCAAGCCTCAAGCTCATCCCATGAGTCCTTGAAATGTGTATATGAATAGTATAAAAACCTCCCTTGACTCCCAGACCTACACAATTGACTCTCCTAGTGTCCATTCCTTCATCCTGTCCCCACATGCTCTGGAAAATGTGCAGTTTTGTCCTTAAAACCTACCTGAGTTGCACACTAAACAGTCTCAGAGCTCAAGATATTCCTCTCACTTCTGGAACTGTGCATTGTGCAGTCCCTGGCTCCTTCTTCTCATCCTATCACTTATTCCAGGCTCAGTTGGTGCATCAGAATACATCATCTTAGACTACAGATTTTTCGGATTGATTTCATCTCATCATGAGCGAATTGTAGGAACATGTACCTTATCATGTCATGGAAAGATGATGGATAAGGATAAGGAGGGAATCATGCTTAAAGGATCTCTTGTAGACAAACTTACAAGTTGACCGATAAGGAGAAAGCGAAGGGATGCTAGTTTGCAGCCACTATCTAATATTGGATATCAACGAAGATTCCACAGCACCAAGCTATGCAGAGGTGAAGAGAAAGCATCTTCAAGAAGACATCTAGTCCTTAGTAGCAACAGTGAATTGACATTGCAATATCATCAAGCATTCCATGTCAGCAGTTTCAGGTCATGTCGTGTCATGAGTGTTCATATACCACATCACTATTGCAGATCATGTATATTGTATTCAAAATGTGTTGTAAAGTGGAAGTCCAAAGGACACACATGGAATGTAAAGAGTCATGTAATTTGAAAAGTCATAGAAATTCAAATAGTCATGAGGGTAGTCAAAAAGTCACCGTTGGTTATATATAATCCCTCATTGTATGATCAAAGGACTTTTCACCTTGACTCCTCCCGCAAGGCATTAGAGAGATAAGCTAGTTCTTTGAGGAGAAAGGAGTGGCTCCAATGTTCCACTACTAGAGATAGTGATGTACATTGTAAACATGTGTCTTTGAAGTTTTATTTAATAACAAAATCCTTCAAAGCCAGGATGTTCTTCACAGATGGATTATGAATGTTTGTAAGACTATTTTGCAGATGTTTGTATTTCATGTTTTCTTTCACATGTGCTAAGATTGTTGAACTATTTCAACTATTTTAATATTCTTATTGAGAGTGTGTTGTAATGATTGTTATTTCCATCCATCCTTGTCGACTATTTTGTAGGATATTAGAGATATATTTCTTCATTTGTTGGTTGTAATGACCACCGTATCCTCTGTGGACTATTTTGCTGGATGTTAGACCAATCCTTCTAGTTGATTTGTGTCTCCTCTTGGGTGGTACTACTACCTCTCACTTAGAGGCTCACTTTTCTCCCCTCTCTGCAGTAGAAGAACCTTGACACATTTACAACTAAACGCTCACCAAGCACACCTTATTTTTTTTCGAAGACACCATTGCATCCCTCTCTCATGCTGATAGTTAGAGCCAAGGCATATCATGGAGATATATGAAAATTGGGCTGATATTCCTGATAAGGCTCCCACACCAAACAATGTGAGGTCTAATTGGGACTTCCCATTGGGGAGACCCCATGGTTGATGGATTTCCAACATAAACAACATATTACGTGGTTAATTTTACTAATGAAATTATGCAACATTCTTATACTTATTTAAGGTGATGTATAAGGGATGATTCAATTTTAGGACGTGTTCTTCATAATGGAAGTTGGTTGGGTTGTAGAGGATCAGAGGAGGCATTTTGAAAAGGAAGTAGCAGAATTTGTTTTTTAAATTTTATGAAGGAAAGCATTGAGCAAGAAAGAGGATACACCTCAAGTAGAATACCACATGGAGGTTAAATAGGTCTTTGATTAACATACAAAACAGAGGCTCGAAAAAAGAATTCTCAATGGAAGAATGCATAGTAACCATTTTTTATTATGCCCAACATATTATCTTCCAGAACTTTAGGGAAGTTAGACAAGGGAGGAGGTGGCATATTTAGACTGGAATGGGTTTATGGACAGTTGAGTGGGGAATGTGTGAGAATGGCATAGGCGGTGAGTTGAAAAATTAAGTTGGAAAACGATTCCTAGTTTGAAATCCAAGAAACCTCCAAAATAACAAGGGATATTTCTATAAATCAATGGTTCCAAAGTCTGCCTTCAACTATAGTTGTCATGCTTGATGGGAACTCCATGTTGTTGTCTTGTTTTCAGGAGTAATTTTGTTTGAGTATAGCCTACCCTAATTTGTATATTTTAAATACATTAAGAATGATATGAATAATTCTGAGATAATGTTCTATATAAAATATTGTATGGGACTGAATCTTATGATATTGGCCAGAAGTATTAATTGAGCATGAATTTTCCAAGGTTTACTCTCAGCTTGTATATTGTGCCTAATTTTTTGTTCTTGATCGATACGAATATAAAGGTTCAATGGGAGTTTGTGGTCTCATATGTGTGTAAAGTTGATTTTAGTGATCATTATCATTAGTGAGAGTTAATTCTATATTTTGTTCTTGATATTATGGCTCTGTTGGTTGTTGTATATGATTAAATTAATGTATAAAGAAGGGATTCAAAAATTTTATGTCACCTATAATTGTTATTTTATGCATAAAAGTTGAATGTCTATCGAAGGATGTGCTCCTTGTATTTTATAGGATCCTCCTAACTAGTAATATATATAGAATCATTGAGTAGAGGATTACATGATTAAAGGTTCTAGAATATGCATGTGTAAGTCTTGGGAATGTCTACAACATAGGATCTCTACAATGAGTTGAGTTGGATCTCCGTAGGCCCATATAACTTCTTGTATCCATCATTCCCTGCATAACCTACATAGATTCTACAATCCCATTGCATACCTCGGGTGAGACCTCACCCTCTTGTGAATATTGCCATGCTGATATCCTTAGGGATTTTGTTTAGAAACTCTTCAACCCTAAGTCTTTTCCCCCTTCCATACCACACAAGTGATGGATCATGGTTCATATGCACTTAATGTAATTTTTTTTTCACATGGGTACATGGTTGAAGCTAAGTTTCCCATAGGTACATGGATGGTTCTTATGGTGGATTGAGATACCACATGTGCTTATGCTCTAACACCTTTCAAGAAGTAATCCATTTTTTTTCTAAACATGGTGTCCTATTTTATGTGAGCATATTCATCTTTCCCTAAACCATATTTCTATATTCCAGTGGAAAATTTGATATGACGATAGCTTAAAAATTTACATTGGAGGATGAATTTTTAGTTTTTAATTTTGAAGGCATGTTTATGCAAATGTTGATTCCATCTCTACGTGAAGGACAATGTTTTTTAGAATAATTTGGAATTAATGGGCATGAAATATGAAAGAGAAACCAAATCACTTCAAATCCCTACATTGGAATACATACAATTAAATCGATCTATTTTGTGTCCATGACGTTCATTTGTTTATTACACCTTATTTGATTTGATTTAGTAATTGGAACTTGTTGTGATCTAGTCATTGTACCTAGTCCTATTTGAGCACTATTGTAATATGTGGTCTAAGATATGAATAAGGAATGAGATATGGCTTGAGGTTAATTAGTCTGATTCGAGAAATATCTTTTGTATGATAAAGTAACAAGTGTGTAATTCCTTGTGCATTGGAGTGATGGAAGGTATATGAATCATATTGAATAATTGATGGACACAATAGTGAAAAATATGCAAAGCAGAGCAAGCACTTTGATATCTCAAGAGAGCAATATTGTTATAAATTCTTTGGGATCATTCTCCATGTGTGGTTCATGAGGTTTGAATCACATAATTACTTGGATAGAGTCAATGGGTTTGTTTTCATGAATGGTGTGGTTCTAGATCTAGTTTGACTATAGGTAATCAAGCGCAAAATGTGTTTTTATACTCAAGCCAAAACTCCTAATTCAATGTGCATAATTAATGATTTGATCAGCACAATGATATCTCCATTATGTTTCCTTGTTTTGGTACAAGACTTAATGAATGCAATCTAAGCGATGTAATTTATTTGTAATTGGTTATGCAATGTAATGGGTATCCTCTAAGTAGAGAGGAATATGTGTTTGAGGCAATCTATGTATCGAGTGTTGGAGGAAGTGTGATTTGAGGTTGAGTGTGTACATGTATAGAAATACCATAGTAATTAGATCAAGTGACAACATGCGTATGGAATATGGTTGATGACCATTCTTTGTATCTGATCTAAGTATGAAATCGTTATATGGAGTAGATGACTTAAGGACAAAGTGTTGGCCATGTTACAATGGACAGAGTTTCCTGGAGTTTGTAATGTATTTTTACCAGTGGTATGATTGGAAGGGATAATTCTCTTGAAGTTTTTGCATTATATTGTTGCAAGTATGTGTTGTTGTTAGTTACATTGATGTTGGTGGTTTTGTCATGAGTATTGTGCATTTTTGAGTAAGCAAATTTTGGTTGTATGCTATTGTTATATCTTTGTTGTATATGCCACGTAATAGCCATTACAAATGTATTTCTTATATAATCCTTGTATTTTCATCGTTGTAGGTTGAGTAAGGTTGATCATATACTACTGAGTGTTAATTACATAACATTGCATAATGTGTTATTTATAGTATGTTTTTGGATGAGAGATGTTGTTATGTAAATTGTTGGTGAAAATATGTGTGTGCATGGTGTTATCACTCAGGTTGTTCCCCAGGAAAATTCTAAGGAGGGAATACGGCCGAGGTAACCACAGACCAATCTTTTAGACACAAATTCTAGCCAATCTGCATCTATAGAGGGCTCCCTCTTTAAAGTTTAACGTTGATTTTAGATTATATTAGGCTAGTTATGAAGTACAAGGGTTTAGTTTTGAGTTTTGGATGGTGGTGTTCTGTAGAACAGGGCTGTAAATTTGAGAACTTCAGTCCATTGGGCTAATGGAGTCTAGGAGGTTGTACCACTGGATATGGTCTCTTTGACAGAAGGAGGTACTATAAAGAAGGGTAATTATTCATGGAACAATTCATAAGCTGAATTAGATGGGATGGAGTCTGTGGTTGGAGGGAAGTTAAGAATCCTTCAACATGCAGACAGAAAGAAAGTGAATGATTATGACTAAGAAGCAATTAAGAATTTCTTAGCATTAAATGAATATGTAAGAACCAGGGAAATAGGAGCAGTTAAGAATTCCTATTTATGTTGATCCTGAGGAAAACATTAATAATAATAAAGATTGAACACAGAGTGTAAACAAACAAGTTATGGGCTATTCGTTTTCTCTATTATTAAGATCATGAAACATATATGATGTATATAAACACATAAACAGTAAAACACAAGTGAGGAGAAACTTATTGACCCATAACATGACTCAAGAATTCTGTAGTAGGGCCCAAAGCATCAATTCCACTTTCAGAGAGTCACCAACAATGAACTCCAACAACCTTTATGTATTCAACAAATCTTCAGAGTTACAGCGTAGTCTTAAGAAATTATCACCAACCAACCCCAAATAGTTTGCTTGGGGAGGTATTTATGCAAAAGGTGTTTACAAAATATCTGAATGAGGTAATATCTAATCAATAACTCATTCTACCAACTCAAGAAGAGAAATAAATGATCTTGAACGTAGGGAGAAATAAATGAAGAAGTAATTGCTATTGTGTTGGCTGCTTCAGTTGGTTAGATATGTTGACTTTCAAGCTCATTGAGTCGACTGGGAGCTGTCTTCTATTGATATCCTTACGCTGTTGTCCCGGCTTCCTTGGCTGTATCTGGACCGTCTTTAATACATTGTTGCTCCAACTTGATTCTCATTCCCTGCTGTATTCTTATTTATGGCGTGTGATATGGGTATTTTAATTTTTCCAAGATAAAGATGACAAGAGAAATGAAAGACACATTTATACAATCTCCAACATGCTTTGCCACCATTGGTCCCATGGAAATTGGTGTCTTTGCAATTTCATTAACGTTTCATCAGCTTCCGTATACCTGAAGAAATTGGGCTGCACTGTGAAAAGATGTTTTATTTCATGTTCAATATAAAACAGATTTTCCAAGATGTCATACAGGCTCTGTCCTGGTGGGAGCGCTCTTTTTTTTGAAGTGCTTGATGAGGCTATGATTTGATTTGCCACATATGTATTCACCTTGTGAGCATAGTTTGCATGTGTCATCAGTTTATGATCATTGGTTAATAAACTGGGCAGACCCTTTTCCTGCAAAATTGAAAACCTCTCTGTTAAAGCATTTATTTCTGTTTGCATCTCTTGGCACGTTCTCTCCAGATTTTGTATGAAATTCCTCATGGTCAGCACTTTTTTAACTGTCAAAATGGTGCCTGTCCTGTCCCTGATATCCAGTGCTGCTAGTTCTTCACGGGTGTGAGTATTTAAAAAATGTACTAACCTGTTGGCCTGTTCAAGCATATGTCCAGTAAATTCCTGGCCTTTTGAATCTCTACCTGGGCTAGTACTATCAAGTCATTTTGCTCATGGATTGTCTGTATTGATCTCCATTGACCAGTGCTGGATTTCCCCATATTAGCCCACGAGATCTTCTTGATTTCTGCTAGAGGTTTGTGAAGAGAAAGATCATTTTTTAAGGATATTACCTTGTTTTCCAATGCTTTTACCTCTCTTGTTCTTTCTGCTACAGTCATTTTTGATTTATCATAACTCGCTTCTAGTTTAGCCAATTTATATTTGGCCTATTTTAGCTCTGACACTTGGAGTTCTAACTCTTTCATTGCCTTTATCAATTCCTTAGTGGTCATGGTAGTGCTGCTACCTTCTGCTGTTGGTGCTATTATTGAAGTACCTGCTGCTGTTGGTGATGGGACAGTGGGAGGGACTGTTGTTGTGGCTGTAGGAGGAGTAGTTGTAACTGTTTAAGATGGCTGGGAGGTCGACATTCCCTGCTTTTCCTCTAATTCCTTCTCCAATTCCTGCTCTGTCTCATTTAGTCTTTGATTCATTTTCATTAGCAAATCCATTATGTCTTCCTCTTCTTTTTGTTGCACAACCTCTGTGGTTTGTGGATGCATTGTAATCGGCAACTTTAATTGCTTTTTGAGGGCTGCAATGTCTTCTTCCTTCTTTTTTATCAATGCCTTTATGCCCTTGGCATCCTTGGGATCATGTCCCAACTCAATGATAATTTCTTCCAAGGATTTGATCCTATTATCCTTGGCTAATGAAGAAGCCTTTTCCAACTCTAATTGGGCAGAGGTGTTGTGCAATGAATTCTGCAATTTGTGAGCTAATAATGCCTTGTCTGCCACGGTGGAGTACACCATTTCTCCGGTTTTCTTATGTAATTCAATCTGGTCCATTGGATGGATGTCTTTGGCGAGAACTTCCAGATTGTTCCTGATATAATCAACAACTGATTGTGGTTGCTGCATTTTAGGCTTAAAGTGACTAAGGGTCATTTTTCCCTCTTGAAGATCATATGCTGACATTAACCTTTGTTGATTAGTGGGGGTTATTTTCAGCAATTGATTATAAAGTTGGATTCTTATTGGCTCATTCTTAGCCTTTATCTCAGTGAATTTTCTCTTAATATCTGAACCTTGCTTGCTTTGTTGCTTGCTTTGAGGCCTAGTGGATGAAATTTCCACACTATGTTGCCTCTCTAGCTATTGGTGGTTGAGCTAACTGAT
This sequence comes from Pinus taeda, assembly GCA_000404065.3. Taxonomy (NCBI): domain Eukaryota; kingdom Viridiplantae; phylum Streptophyta; class Pinopsida; order Pinales; family Pinaceae; genus Pinus; species Pinus taeda. The sequence continues at coordinate 23,064 of APFE030181137.1, read as the reverse complement.
GTGCCCATCATGGGAGAAGTTTGTTGTCCAGTCATTCCTTCACCCCTTAGGCTGCCTGTTGTTTCTTCCAAGAGTTCCTCTTCAGATTAAGGATTTAACCTTTGCCTCTTTTCCCCTGCCTATTCTACTAGTCCACTAACAGGTGTACCTTCTTCTCTATCTCTTTTCTTGCCTTTTTCCTCGTTTAGAGGAGTTTGTAGTGTAGGGACTTCTGGTGCCTTTGTATGTGTTGAAGGACCTTGCCCTTGGCCTTGTTCCTTTGATATAGCTGGCTAGTTTGTGATTGTATTTTGCTCTAGGTCTATTACCTCCTTGCCCCTTACTGACCCAGTGTTGGCTTTTTGTGTGGACTATTGAGAAGTCTCGGCAAAGGATGTATCACCTCTTGTGTGTTGATTAAGGATTTAACCTTTGCCTCTTTTCCCCTGCCTGTTCTGCTAGTCCACTAACATGTGTACCTTCTTCTCTATCTCTTTTCTTGCCTTTTTCCTCGTTTAGAGGAGTTTGTAGTGTAGGGACTTCTGGTGCCTTTGTATGTGTTGAAGGACCTTGCCCTTGGCCTTGTTCCTTTGATATAGTTGGCTGGTTTGTGATTGTATTTTGCTCTAGGTCTATTACCTCCTTGCCCCTTACTGACCCAGTGTTGGCTTTTTGTGTGGACTGTTGAGAAGTCTCGGCAAAGGATGTATCACCTCTTGTGTGTTGATGCAGCTTGAAAGATACCTGTCCAAAAGAGTCCAAGTCAAGCATTTTTTCAAGCTCTTTCATGGCTTTTTCCAATTTTTCTTCCTCAATGATTTCTTCAACTAATGTGCCTTCTATCCCTTCTCGTTGATTAGCATACTGTTGAATCTCAGGGATCTTGTGATGAACGTATGGCGATAGGTTGTTTTTGACTCTTCTATAACTTATAAAATGATCGGGGTCATATGGTGCCCAATAAAAACTTTGTTTCAGCTTAAGTCGTTCCCCTAAAATCTTATTAGCGTCTTCCCAGGCTTCCCTTTGTGATCCAATTTTCTGAGGGGAATTTGAAAACTATCTAGTTGATTGTGCAGTAACAAATGATATATGTATGATCTGTATTTAAACACTCTTTCTCTGTCCAGGCTCATGAATTGCTCATGGATCTTATCAGCTATGAAGGTGGCATAATCATATTTGACAGCAGGGGGCTGTCCTGGAGTAAACGTGGACAACAAAACTAAGGTAGTCTCATCAACATACTCACTGGTTTTAAATCCCAAGATGTAGGATATCATGTCTATAATGAATTTTCATGCTTCAGTGAACCAAATATCTAGATAGGGAGGTGGGCCTCGGTGCTGGTAATCTGGTTTCATGAACAATTGAGTTAATATGGTTATCTCTGAACTGGGAAATTTGTCTCCTTGGTCAACCAAAAATCCCATGGAAAGAGGAGTCAGAGGTTGAGTTGGCTTGAAGTGCAACATCTCATTGATGGATTCAGGGGTGATATGAAAGAGGAGAGTTCCAGAAGGGGCCATAACTGCTCTTTGAGTGGGCTCATAATTGGCATGATTGGTGGATGAGGTCAGGGAATACATTCACTGAAGGGAGGTAGTACATGGGCATGTTGGACTCCCAAATTCCATAAACATCAGCATTGCTGCAGTAGCTATTCCTAATTTCACAAAATGCTTGGAGGTAAGGCTTGTCACCAATTAAGTCATTAATCTAGAAATCCTTGTCAGCTAAAGGTATCCATTCTAGTTCCTTGTGTGGTGCATTGAGGGGCGCAATATTGAGGGCCACGGGTGCAGGGGATTCCATGCTTGCTTACTGTGTTTTGACTGTGGAAGTCGGGCTTTTGTAGTAAAGGTATGCAAACAACAGTTTTGGGGCTTTTCTTCGGGAATTGCAGGCCACAATGAATTTGAACTTAGCTCGTTTGATGAATTTATAGAGGAAAACGAAATTTTGCAGAGTTTTTCTTTTCTGTTGTAAAAATGGGCAAAAACAGTGGTTCTGGTGCACTTATGTGAAGGAAATATAGTGATTTTAACCAAATTTGGGTCTTTTGGACAATTTTTGCAGAGAAAACTGAAATTCACAAGGTTTAGAAGTAGGACCACGGTAAATCCCTATTTTTTAATGGTGCACTGGAGTAATTTGCAGGTTTGTACGACGAATTTGCAGAATGGGATGTCGGATTAGGTGGGCCGTGTGGCAGACTGGAGCTCTAGTATAGACCTCGTTGTAATTTGCATGTAATAGTTGTGCAGAGACTAACAGGCGAAAATGAGTGAAAACGACGTTTTCACGGGTTTTAAAAAAAATTGACTTTGGTGGGTTTTGGCGCTTTTGTGGGGTGACGTCAGCATGACGTAAGATTTGTCGTGTAGCGGGGTACGGAGGGTGATGTGGCGGATGATGTGGTAGACGATGTGGAGGTGAGGTAGCGGATAACATGGGTGACGACGTGGAGGTGATGTCATCGGGGGTTGAGCAGGGGCGGTATATGGTATTCCCCGCACCGCTTTTGGACAAAGGTTGTTTCAGGTGGAGGGGCCGCGATGACATTGGGCGGGCACCACACATCCCACGGTACGGTGGGAATACCGCCTTTCATCGGGTGCTAATCATCGGCCATCGGAGGGGTTCCGATACTGTTGTGGGTCGTTGGATGGGAAAGCCCAAATCCAACAGTTGACGCTGAGAGGAGTGGGCAGAGGGTTATGGCGCGGGGACCCACCATTATTTTAATGATTTTTCAAAGGTTTGGGGTTTATTCCATGGTTTGGGTTGCGGATTTTAGTTATTTATTTAACAAGAGATTAAGCAAATCCCATAGTTCTTTCGCGTGCGGGGAGGGTTATCACAGGGTTTCAAATAAACCTTGGATCCCCTTTTAAAATCATTAACATATGGCTTGTAATCAAGCCCGGGGCGAGATATTTAAAATTTTTGGGATTTATGTGCATTTACATAGTATAGGCATGGGGAAAGATATATAGGGTTTTAATATAATAAGGTTAGTGTGTTAATATGAAACATGTATTTGAACAAAGCACTAAGTCAAAGAGTAAACAACTTAGACTTTTAGGGAAATGAGAGGGTCTTTTAGCTGTCAAGTTGGATAGCTTGGGCTTAGGAGAAGACAAATGTTTTACACAAGAAATGTGGCTTTATGTTTTAAGAAAAATGTCATTTTAATTAAACCTTTTCATGGAAATGGAGTGCACTTGAGAGTCTTGAGTAGATCCCAATCTCTTGAGGGGAGGTTAGTGAGTGATTGATGGGGGAGGAATGAGGGGAAGTTAGACATGCATCATTTGATCTGTCACCACATAGTTGCCATGGTGTTGATGATGGTAATGAGATAAATCACCTTTGCAAGACAAAGTTACTCATAAACCTGCTTCTGCAACATCAAAACTACCTACCCAACCTATTATATCTAACATTTTCTCTTCCTTTTTCCTTGGGTGCATTTGAACTAGCAAACCCTTTCTTTCTTCTTTTCTTTTAGCTGCCATCCTATCTAAGTCTGCCCTTATTTATTCTAGGGGCTCATATTTAGCTGTTGAGACCCTTGTTTCTCTACCTAGCTAATCACCGACCAAGATTGAACAGTTTGGACAAGTTTCATTCTCTATCTCTAAGACAAGAAATTTAAACATGAATTTGGCCAATATTATGCTATTTGGCCATCCATCAACCGTGGCAAGAGTGGACCAACTGTGCACCATGAGATTCTTTGGATCAATAGCATAGTAGTGGCATTTTGGACTAGCACACTTTCCTGGTATTTTCTTTGGGGTTTATTTCTTTTCTTTTTTAACCATTTCATTCTTTTTTCCCTTTGATCTTTCTTTTAGGGCACACCCTCTTTTCATTTTTTAATTTTTTGTTTTCTTGGAATATGGAACACCTTTGAAACCAGCCAAGGTTTGAACATATTAGGCCTTATCAATGTCAATCATGAAAAATGACACCTATTGGTATAGGAACCTAACACATGGAAAAAATATTGATGTATGTATCTCATTGTTTGGGTTGATAGTGAGAATGTGCTTGTGGACAAATCTAGGTTTCATATTGGATAAAGGTATTTAGATTATTGTTTTATGTTGGTATTTAGTAGAGGTGGATACATTTTAAAAATTGATGAAACGAGGTCCACAGTCATTTGAAGGTCAACGCCTTCAGGACAAGTGGTGGCTTGCTAATTAGGGAGTAGTTGGATCCAAGTAGGTGGGTGCATGCAACTTATTTGTGGTTGGTTCCTCCATCAAATGGGTGTCTGCATATTGTTTTGGAAGTGGGTGCTTCCATCAGGTCATGTTCTGGAGCGAGTGGGTACTTGCATGTATCACAAGTTGGTGCTTGTATGTTGGTGGGTGCCAGTGTATGACGTAAATAATATGGTATATAAGAAGAAGGGTTTCCACCTAATATCTAGTGTCATTTTGTGCATTTATGTTTTAATGTGCTACTCTCATCGGTCACTTGTACTTGTGTTGATTACTACTCATGTCTTGATTATGCATATGTATAGATATGTTATTACATATTGTGCTAGTAAATATTGATGATCAATAAATTGTAAAGAATTGGAAGAAGGTGTAATTAGTGATCAATATGGTATAATATTGATTCACATCCCGCCCTCTCAATGTTGTCAAGATTCCAACAATTATTATCAAATTTGATTCCTTCAGTATAAGATTAACCACTAGAAGGTAGATCTAGTCATTTTTTTCTCATGGATAATCAAGGCATACTCTGATCAATATTGTAAGCTATTAGATATGGACAGTGAAAGTGAAGGTTGGATTGATAGCTTATGGATCTGATGTTTGGAAGCTAGTATGCAATGGATTTATTAAATATTTCTCCTCAAAGAAAGAACAATAGTAGAATTTCCATGCCAAATGTGTGATCTACAAAAATCTTCAAAATATGGATCTTGAGAAGGTGATGGATCTCAAATCTATAAATATGGAACAGGGTGCAAGCTCTGCATGAAGGGGATATTAGTAGCAATAGTGGAGAAAAAGAAGAAGAAGAAAAATTCCTCTTAGAAGGAAGTTCTTTATTCATATGAGATATATTCACTTGGTGTGAAAATAATTAATTGGTGAGAGGAGAAATTGCATGAAGACCAAGCTAAGGTTGACTCGACCTTTAATGAAATATAAATACTCTCAATGGAAAATAGAGATCAGAATAAACTTCTTTAGATACTTGACAAAAGAGAGCATGATTTTAAAGAAGAAATTGTTAACTTGAAAAGCCAGTTAGAGGAGGAAAGGAGATTTGAAGAGGTAATGAATAACCCACTAAAGGAAAGAAAGAAAGAATGTAAAATACTAGAAGTTGAGGTAGTTTCAACAATAAATGAGCTAGAAAAGAGAAAATTAGCTCAAATGTAGCCACAAGCGATAATTAATCAGTGTCTACAAGGCTTGTACTAGAATATGGAAACAACATGATTAACAAAGAAGCAAGCATGAATACACGAGAGAACCAACAACCAAGGAGTAATCCAATGAAATTTTCTTCTACAAGAAGGCCATCTACTTCTAGAGATGAATTTAGCATGTATGCAAGGTTCCAAAGGAGGAAATACAACTCCTTTGCTCCCCTAATGAATAATGTTGAATGTTACTTTGGCAATAATGTTGGACATGTTGCAACTAAGTGTAGGAGTAGTCAAATCAGGATTCATTAACAAAAGATGTAGCATAAATGTAAGATTTCTTAAGAAAGAAATCAAAGAGGATTGTTCCCTACAAGAAGATTATCAGACATCAAGTATAGACGTTATTTCTATGGTTATTTCTATTCATGAATTTGTTTTTCCATAAGGCTATTGATTAAAATATTATGCAAATAAGAGTAGGAGTGCATTGTATGTAAAGTTAAATTCATATGTGGATAATAGCACAAGAAGCCACAAGTCATTCCCCCTCTTTCTTGGTCACTTAAGATGTTATAAATGTGACAATGTTGGCCACATTGCTAAATATTGTTAGTTTCCCAGTTCTTTAAAGTAATCCAAACGAAATAAGGAGGTGATTAAAAGTTGATTGAATAGGAAGCCATAAGGAGATCCATAGATTGGAAAGAAACACATCAAAGTTTGGAAGAAAGAAAAGAAATAAGTGGCTTCAAAGAAAAATTGAAGTCAACATGGCCTTAGAGGGAGCATGTAACAACTTCCTGAGTAGCATGAGAAATCATTCAAGATGAAGTTGTAGCAGAAACATGGTGAATGAATAGTCAGATCTAAAGGATAGTTAGATGCTTGAAAATGTGCATGAGCTTAAGGGGAGTTTCACATGGAGGCAAAGGTTTTCATATCATTTTGATTCATTCTTTTTGTTTGCAATCATGCATGTAATATAACCAATTGAATCATCCATGTATTATTCTTGTTTATCAATTAGTGTGGTCATTGGTAGTGTTTGGAGCAATATCTTGTTGCTATGTTAACAATGGACTGAGATGCTATGTTAACATTACTGAATTATATTCCTTAAGTATGGAGTGTTAGTCATGTTACAATAGATATAGTTTATAGGAGTCTTTAAAATATTATTGAAATTGTTGTGGTTGCAAGGGATAATGCTCTTGAAGCTATTGAATTATATTGTTGCAAGTATGTGTTGTTGTTGGTTACATTGGTGTTGGTGGTTTTGTCATGATAATTATGCGATGTTGAGTAGGAAAAGATTTTTTGTATGATGATGTTATAGCTTTGTTGTAGATTACATGTAATATCCATTTCAAATGTGTTTCTTGTATAAACCTTTATTGTCATCATTGTAGGGTTGAGTAAGCGGTGGGACCATTGGGTATGAAACCATAAGTGCTCAGACTTACAATATGCAATTGTATTTAAAATCTTATTAATATAGCTATGAAGGCCTAAGCCTTATCAAATAATTTCCAATGTGACCTTGCGCTCAGAACCGGAGGCTTAAGTTACAATTCAAAAGCTCATTGACAAAAAATTAGACTTAGGGTTTTGTGATTTTCAATGTTGGTATTCGTTGCTGCTCCAGTGAGGCTATGGGAGCAGGGTTTCATCCTTTTTCCTATACTCTGTTCTCGGATTTCAAGAATGCAAAATAGGTTGTGACTTTAGCCCTCCGGTGGCTATGTTGCTCCTTGCAACCTTTAACCTCGTATTGGGTAACTGTTTACTTCTGTCGTGGCTTTGACCTTGCTGCTTTCACGTCGTTCTACAATTTCATGTATCCGCTGGTTAATGTATTTTCTTGGGTCAGTGTTCTGACAGTTTCTTGGTCCCTTCTCCAAGCAACTTGCCCCCTACACAACTGGTAAGTTTTCTGTCTGATTTTTTCTTTCAATTCTTTTCGAGTTTCCTCTAACCCTTCTACTCCTTCCTCGCAGGGCTTCCTTTTAGAGTTAGCTTGTATAATGCTGCATCTTCATGGGTTGTTTGCCCCTTCTCTCGGCTTCTAACCCTACTGTGCCATACAACCTTGGTACTGAGAGAGTGACTTCACCTTCGCTGCGACGTGAACTTGCTCGACTCCTCCAAGGTAAGCTTTTCAATTTAATGATATTCAATTTAATCTTTGTGCAGCTTTGCTATCGTTTTTAGTTTCTCTAGTCGTGGATCTAATTCTCTGTCTTTGTGCTTTTGTAGGTACTGTAGCGTAGATAACCTCTAGCTACACCAAGCTTCTTCAACAACCCTGTGTAGACGGGTAGGGTCTTACCCTTTCGTTTCTCTATTTTTAATTGATGTTGGTTGTTATGTGTTGTTTGTGAGCTTCAATAGTTAAGAACCCAGATGGGTTTTCGGCCTCCCTTTCTCTGGTTTAATGTAATTTAAATTTTGTTAAAACCTTACAGGGTTTGGTATTTAGGCCTCTTTCATCTTTTTCTATTAGCCTGAATAGGTTGTTTGCTTATCGTGGCTTATATTGTTCTCGAGAGTGTGAGGAAATAAAAAAATATACGACTATTTAATTTGTAATTCGTAAATGATATTGTTACCTGTGCTTGCTTTCCTCATTCGTTGTTTAGTTTATTTTGACTGTATTTGGTCCTTGCTTCTGGGTATGCAACAACTTATTTTTCAATCTTGTTTTAGCATCTAGATGGTTTTAGCTCCCTCTAAACTATCATCTTAAATATAGAATGTCTCGCATAGAGAAGAAAAAAACTTTTATTTTCAAGTATAAAAGTAACCATTACACACTTGCTTGCTCACAAAGAAATTTATCTTCATGACTACTCTCTCCCTCTAGATGGCATCCCCTCACTTGGTGGTCTGGCTCGGTTTTAATACCTTGCTTGTAACTCCATACAGTTGAGAAACTGTCATTCAGTTTTCTAGAACTAATTAACTAATTAAACTAACTCTACTAACTAATTATTCCTAATTTATTCTTTAACATTGGAAAACAAAAATTACAAGGTTGTGTTAGACCGACCTTTATCCTTCAGGGAAAAAATCAAAATTGAAATGTTCTCATGACCAATCAAAGATAACAAATGCTCAACTACAATTGTAGCCCTTCAATTGGATGTCCCTGCATTAGGCTCCCAAGGTAAATTAATCTCATGGTTCCTGCCCATGAGCTCTTCGATAGAGTACCCAATGCCTTGAATTTGTGCACCATCTAACCAGGAACTATCCTCAATAGGATGGTTCTTCCACTTCACCAGATATTGTAAGTATTCTTTTTTTTGCATCTTCCTGGCTATTTGCCTGTCCAGAATCGGTTCTATCTCCAAAGGTTGTGCTAAAGGCATCTGCTTAATCCATGATTCTTCCTCATCTTGGGTGTCTCGTGATCTTCTTTCTGAACTATCTTCCACATCAAAAACAACATATGGGTACATATCTACCACATTAAAAATGGGTGAGATTTCGATTCTCAAAGGTAACTGCAACTCGTAAGCATTTGCAGAAAAATTCTGGAGGATTTTACAAGGTTCAATTTTCTTCATCTTCATCTTGTAGTACTTTCCTTTAGGAAACCTTTCTTTGCATAAATGTCTAGTACCAGGTCTCCTACCTCAAATTGTACCTCCCGTCTTTTCAAATATGCTTTCTACTTATATTTTTGGCTGCTCTCATGTAGCTTTTGTTTGACCTGCTCATGAAGATTGTTGATTGCTTTTGTGAAATCTTTGCCATCAGCACTTCTGCACTCCAAATGTCCCAAGTCCCTCAACTCGAATATCTTGCATGGGTGTATTCTGTAAATGATTTGGAAAGGACTTTTCCCTGTACTTCTGTTGGGCGAGTCGTTATAGGTAAACTCCGCCTATGCAAGCACATGATTCCACTGTTTGGAATTCTCACCAACCAGACTCCTCAGTAAATTCCCTAGACTCTGATTCACAACTTCAGTTTTCCCATCTGTCTGTGGGTGATAAGTTGAGCTGAAATTGAGTTTGGTGTCTAACTCCTTCCACAATGTTTGCCAGAAATGGCGTGTGAACTTCACATCCCTATCTGAGATAATGGATTTCGGCAATCCACATAATCTGACTATTTCTGAGAAGAATAGGTGCACTACATATGTGGCATCATTTGTCTTTCAGCATGGAATGAAATGCACCATCTTGGTGAAACGGTCCACCACCACCATGATGGAATCATGACCCCATTGTGTCTTTGGCAAACCAAAAACAAAGTCCAAACTGATTGACTCCCAAGGTCTACTTGGAATAGGTAAGGGTGTATACAACCCTGTGTTTTGACTGCATCCTTTTACATGCTGACAAATATTGCATCTAGTTACAAATCTCTGTACATCCCTTCACATCCTAAGTCAATAGTAGAAATGACTCAGTTGTTCTAAAGTCTTATCAACACCAAAATGTCCAGCCAAACCATCACTATGTTTTTCTTGAATGAAGTTCTCCCACATAGAAAACTCCAGAACACACAACTATCCTCCTTTGAACAATAATCCATCCTGCAAGTTATAGTCCAACCATGGGCTATTGTCCCTCAATAGTGGATTTTGGCAAGCTTCATAAGCTTCCTTAAAATTCGTATATGTCCCGTAGAAGTCCTTAAGGTGCTCGAATCCCAATACTTGTACTGTGCTCTATTGGAAGATCAAACTTCTTTTGATTAATGCATCTGCCACCTTATTAAATTTATCGCTGATGTGTTTCAAAACAAATGTGAAGCTTTGCAAATACTCCACCCATTTTGTGTGCTTATGATTCAGCTTGTGCTATTGCATAATGTACTGTAGTGCTGAATTGTCTGAGAACAGGACAAGTTCATTAGCTAATAAATAATGTCGCCAATGCTTCAATGCCTCGATGAATGCATAAAATTCCTTATCATAAGACGTGTACTTCTGCCTGCTCTCATTCAACTTTTTACTAAAATATGCTACTCGCTTATCTTTTTGACTGAGCACTGCACCAATGGGTGTCCCACTACCATCACAACAAACTTGAAAATTTTTGTTGAAATCTGGTAGCTTCAAGACTGGTTGTTCATTAATCTTTTTCTTCAAAAGTTGAAAGCTATTTTCGACAAATTCTATCCAATAAAAAGGTTGATTTGCCTTCTTAATGGTATCCACCATAGGTGCACAAATACCACTGAAATTTTTAATAAATTTCTGATAGAAACTCGCCAAACCATGAAAACTTCACAACTCAAACAGACCTTTAGGAGAAGGCCAACTAACTATAGCTGCAATATTCTCTGGGTCCATCTTTAGTTCATTTTCATAGATTACAAATCCTAGATAAATCAGTTCTTTCTTTAAAAAAAACACTTTTTAAGATTTACCAGCAATTTATTTTGCTGTAATTTTTCTAGTACACACCTGACATGTCAAAAATGCTCCTCCCTGGTCTTTCTGAATATAAGTATATCATCTAGATATATGATCACAAATTTGCCTATGAATTCCTTCAACATCTCATTCATCAAGCACATGAATGCGCTGGGACCATTACTCAACACAAATGGCATAACTACCAATTCATACAAGCCTTCATTGGCCTTGAAAGCCATCTTCCACTCATCACCTTCTCTTATCCTGATCTGGTGATAACCACTCTTCAGATCTATCTTTGAAAAGTATGTTTCCCTACTTAAACAATCCATCATATCATCAATTTGAGGTAAAGGAAACTGATATCTGATGGTGATTCTATTGATTGCTCTGGAATCAGTACACATTTGCCATTCTCCTCCTTTCTTGGGGGCTAAAACAATCAGAACTGCACAAGGGCTCAAACTTTCTCAAATCAATCCCTTATCCAACAAATCCTATACTTGTTTTCTAATTTCCTCATTATCCTTTAGAATCATCTGGTAAGCAGCCTTGTTTGGTAAACTGGCTCCCGGAATGAAATCAATGTGGTGACTGATGCTTCACTTGGGTGACAACTTATCAGGCAAATCATCTACCACAATATCATTGAATTCCTCCAACATCTCTTGTATCTCCACATGTAGACCAGTAATTTCAGTATGCAGAAATACCACTCTTGGTCTTCGTACAATGGCATAGTTCACCTCATTACTTCCAGCCTATTGCAGAAATTCCTTTTTGCCTATCAATAGGGTCTTAGTTCCACTAGCTTCGGTATATTTTTCTTCCTTCATGGGCACAAGTGTATGCTTCACTCCATCTTTAACAAACTTGTAGAAATTCTTTTCCCTGTCATGGATGACCTTTCTATCATACTGCCACGGTCTGCCCAACAAAATATGGCATACGTCCATAGGCATAATATCGCACATCACACTGTCCTTATACTTCCCAATGTGGAACTCCACCTCACACTGCTCTTCAACCAACAATTGGCGTCCTTTCTGCAGCCAAGACACCTTATATGGCGTTGGGTGTTTCAAAGTCTTCAACCCCAACTTTTCCACCATCTCAATGGCTACCAAGTTATCAGTGCTTCCGCTAATGATAATCAACTTGCAGTATTTTCCATGTGATTTGCACATAGTACGGAATAATGCTTTCCATTGTGTCATGTCAGTCACTTCCTTAGTTAGTTTCAGAATAACCTTATTCAACACCAGGGCTTCCCCTGTTTCAGGAGCATCCTCCACCTCTTGTGGTGGTGTCTCTGCTACTTCAAGTTGAGCAACGTATGCTCCCCTCTATTCAATTTGTTCTTTTTGAGGACATTCAAAAGACCTATGCCCCCATTTGTGACACTTATAACATTGATAGGCATTTCCTCTGCCTCTGCCATTACCTCTTCCTCATTGGTATGACCTTCCTCTTCTAGTGTTACCTTCCCTTTTTGTCTATCCCGAAGTTTTCGAACTGTTTCCCTCTTCATTGTTATTGATAGTCCTACTTCTACCAATGTATTGTCCTTTTCCTCTATTGGAACCACATCCTCTCTTTGCATACTACTTCCTAGTAATATTTTCTTCCGCCTTCAAAGCACATTGATATGCCTCCTCAAAAGTTCTAGGAGAAAGAATGTTGATTTCATCTAGGATTTCCATCTAGGATTTCCATCCGTAGACCATTCACAAACCTTGTTGTCTTTTCAGGGGCATCTTCAACATATCCCCCCCTCAGGTTCACTTTATAAAATTCTTCAGTGTGTTCTCTTACAGTCATCATTCTCTATCTTAAATTCTGCACCTGTCTACAAAGGGAAATTTGATATTCTTTAGGCAGAAATTTACTCTTCATCTTTGCAATCATCTTGTCCCATTTCTTGATCAAGGGCTTGTTTAATCTTCTTCTTTCTACCTGCACACTGTCCCACCATAGTGCTACATGTCCTTTCAATTTGGTGACAAAAAACCTGATCTTCTTGCCTTCCCTGATTTCTTCATATTCAAAATATTTATCTAGTTCACTTATCCAGTCCAACAATGCCTTTGTGGACAAACTGCCATCATAATTAGAAAGCTCCAGTCTTGGCTTGCTACTAGCTAGCAAAATTGATCTCAACAGTTTAATCTCTGGTCCCTCTTCATCTGACCCATCCGTCGTGGTTGTGTTTTCTTCCTCATTGTCATCCCCACCTTTCGGATCTCTACACCTTCCTGCTTCCATTACTACCAAATGTGCAGTTAAGGTCCTGATCTCTTCTCGTAACCCTTCATCTTCTACTCTTCTGATGACTCTACCTCGACCTCTTCTATCTACCTCCATCTTTACTGATAAAAAGGAACAAACTTGCTTTGATACCACAATTGGTGGGACCATGGGGTATGAAACCTTAAGTACTCACACTTACAATATGCAATTATATTTAAAAGCTTATTAATATAACTCTGAAGGCCTAACCCTTATCAAATCATTTCCAATGTGACCTTGTGCTCATAACCAAAGGCTTAAGTTACAATTCAAAATCTCGTTGACAAAAATTAGACTTAGGGTTTTGTGATTTTTGATGTTGGTATTCATTGCTACTCTGGTGAGGCTATGGGGGCACAGTTTCTTCCTTGTGCCTCTGCTCTATGATCTGGTTTCAAGAATGCAAAATAACTTGTGGCTTTGGCCCTCTGGTGGCTACGTTGCTCCTTGCAACCTTTAACCTCGCATTGGGTAACTGTTTTACTTCCATTGTGGCTTTCACGTTACTACTTTCAAGCCGTTTTGCAATTTCATGTATCTGATGGTTAATGTGTTTTCTTGGGTCGGTGTTCTGACAAGTTCTTGGTCCCTTCTCCAGGAAACTCGGCCCCTACATGACTGGTAATTTTTCTATCTTATTTTTTCTTTCAATTCTTTTCGAGTTTCCTCTAACCCTTCTGCTCCTTCCTCACATGGCTTCCTTTTAGAGTTATTTTCTATAATTCTGCTATCTACGTGGGCTATTTGCCCCTTCTCCCGGCTTCTAACCCTACCATGCCATACAACTTTGGTACTGAGAGAGTGACTTCAACTTCGCTATGAAGTGAGCTTGCTCAGCTCCTCTGAGGTAAGCTATTCAATTTAATATTGTTCAATTTAATCTTTGTGCATCTTTGCTATCATTTTCAGTTTCTATGGTCGTGGATCTAATTCTCTGTCTTTGTGCTTTTGTAGGTGTTGTAGCGTAGATAGCCTCTAGATGTGTCTAGCTTCTTCAAAAACCTTGTGTAGGTAGAGTAGGGTCTTACCTTTTTGTTTTTCTCTGTTTTGAATTGATGTTGGTTCTTCTGTTCTGTTTGTGAGCTTCAACAATTAACAACCCAGATGGGTTTTGGGCCTCCCTTACTCTGGCTTGATAAATTTTCAAATTTTGTTAAAACCCTTACAGGCTTTGGTATTTAGGCCTCTTTCATCTTTTGCTGGTAGCTTTAATAGGCGTTCGCTTATTGTGGTTTCTATTATTCCCGAGACTGTGAGGAAATAAAAATATATACAGCTATTTAATTTGTAATTTGTAAATGATATTGTTACCTGTGCTTTCATTCCTCATTTGTCGTTCAGTTTATTTTGATTATATTTGGCCCTCGCTTCTGGGTCTGTAACGACTTATTTGTCAATCTTGTTTTAGCATCTAGATGGTTTCAGCTCTCTCTAAACTATCATCTTAAATATAGAATGTCTTGCACAGATAAGAAAACAACTTTTATTTTAAAGTATAAATGTAACCATTACACACTTGCTTGCTCACAAAGAATTTATCTTCCTGACTACTCTCTCCCTTTGGATGGCAGCTCCTCACTTGGTGGTCTGGCTCAGTTTTAATACCTTGCATGTAACTCCATACAGTTGAGAAACTACCATTCAGTTTTCTGGAACTAATTAACTAATTAAACTAACTCTACTAACTAATTATTCCTAATTTATTCTTTAACTTTGGAAAACAAAAATTACAAGGCTATGTTAGCCTGACCTTCAGCCATCAAGGCAAAAATAAAAATTAAAATGTTCTCATGACCAATCAAAGATAAAAAATGATCAACTATAGTTGTAGCCCTTCAATTGGATGCCCCTGCATCAGTAAGGTTGACCATATATTGTTGAGTGGTAATTACATATTGCTACATAATGTATCATTACTAGTATGTTTATGGTTGAGTGAGGTTGCTAATTTGAGTGTTATGTAAACTACTAGTGAAATATGTGAGTGTGCATGGCAATAATATTGATGTATGCAAGTTGTTGTTTGGGTTGATAGTGATATTGTGCTTGTGGGAATAGCTAGGTATTGTATTACAGAGAGGTATTTCATTTTTTGTTTTATATTGTTATTGAGTAGAGGTGGATCCAATGTGAAAATTAATGAAACGAGGTCCATAGTGATTTGAAGGTCAATGTGTTAAGGGAAAGTGGTGTCTTTCTAATTAGGGAGAAGTGGCTTCCAAGCAGGTGGATTCCTATATCTTATTCAAGGTTAATGCCTCTAGAAAATGGTGTCTACATATATTTGTGGAAGTGGGTGCTTACATCATGTCCTAGCTTGGAGCGAGAAGACACTCACATATATATCAAGTCGATTCTTGCATGTTGGTGGGTGCCAACATATGATGTAAATAATATTTTATATAAGAATAATGGTCTCCACCTAATATTTGGTGTCCTTGTGTGATTTGATGTTTTATGTTCTTCTCTTATGGTTTAATTGTACTTGTGTTGATGATTGTTCATGTTTTTATTATGCATATGTCTAAATATACTATTACATATTGTGCTGGTAAAGTATTGATGATCTGTAAATAGTAAAGAATTGGTAAAAAATTGTAAATGGTTATCATGATAGTACAATACCGATTCACCACCCCTCTCAGTATTTTCAAGCTTCCAACAAATAACATATAAAACTTATATATATTCATTGATAAAGTTTTACAATTTTTATTACTATAGTATTTTTTATAAAATATATTTACTAGAGTGATAATCATATAAAACACAAATTAGTAGAAAGAGTGACCACTTAAGGCCTATTCTAAGCCTATGACAATGATAGTGTACTTACTCATGTTCTCAAATTTGCACATACTCAATAAGCTATATCATTGTATCTTGCTCTTTATGATCCCTTGCCCCAAATGCCCCTACCTAAAAGCTCAAAAGTACACATCTTTTTGTAAATTCATCATCAAATTATTTATAATTTTTTTCTTCTAGATTTAGTGTACTCATAGCAATTGTAATTTGAGAAAATACAATGTTTTTCATATTCATGAAATTTATAAGTGAAAGAGAAAATGGATGTTATGTTTCTTGGCATGATTTCTCCGTGTATCTTGTTAAGTTCTTGCAAATAATGATGATAGATGATGTATAAACTAGTCCTAAAACTCTAGAGAAATATGACACTTAACAAAGTTAAATATGAGTAAGTTGAGCATCCTTACAAAATGGATTTCAATTGAGTAACTTGCAATTTAACCATGTTTAAGGTTGAGTTAATATAATTTAAATTAACAGCTCATTAAAGTTTATAGGATTTTATAAATAATATTATTTTTCAAAAAAGTTTATTATATATATAATTTACTTTTGTTATTTATGATGTTAATCAATTTTCCATATACAATTATTTTAAGTTTATATTGAGGTATCATTTTAAAAGTATAGTTGTTATTGTTAGTTTGGATCAATTATATTTAATTATTTGAATAGGTTGGTTGATGACTCATTTTAAAATTATTTATATGTTAATTATGTTTAACTATTTAAATGGGTTTGATTATGATTTATTTTTGAATTATTTATTTGTTAATTATATTTACTTATTTGAATAGGTATGACGATTATTCATTATGTGAAATTTACAAGTTTTGTAAAGGAGGTGATGTTTTCATCTTATTCAACTTCAAACATATTTAAAGATAAGATTTTCATTGTTTACTCTTTAAAATATTTAACAAAATGTATTATTATTCTTCCCTAGAAGCGCTGATTAGGGGGTTGGGGCGAGTTCATGCTACCACTATCCCCAGTCCCAATAGGTAGGGGGATATGTTAAGACACCCTCACTGCATGTTATAGTTATGCAAATGATAATTGTTGAAAACCTATGTAGCTATGGTCGATACTTTTCATTGGCAAACATGAAGAAAAATTTATAATTATTGTTTGGACAGGTTGACCTATTACTCTACAAGTCCGCCCCACTTAAGGCTAATTAGCCTATATCACACTCATATATATTGGGCATCATTGGCACTCATTTGGTAGACCATCAATAAGCAAGTTCCCTCTGCAATTCAAAGAGAGACACCAAATGTGTGAAGAACAGAAGATTATTTTAGTTGCAATGACTTTTCTTTTTGGATTTATGTTTACCACATTTGTCTTGGGTATATTGGCATCTATTTGATCTCTGTTTAGACCATATTGGAAGGCTAGAAACTTAATATTTTCATTGATCTTTCCAGACTGTGATTTCGATCCTACATTGATACTTTGACCTGCGTTGACCACATCCATTGATAGTTAGTTTGATTGAGTTTTATTTGACTTTTGTGTTGACTTTATGTGACTACCTCACAACCAAATTTTTTCCTCTCTAATCAGTGACCTGAAGGTTGAAATTTGACCTCCTTGTGCATACTATTTTCATTGACCAAAACTTGACTTTATCTCTCCTATTGACTAGATTTTGACTTGGGATAGTGTTGAGGTGAGATTTGAATTTATTGGAATATTATTTTATGTACTATTGAACAAAATCTCTCTCTCATAAGGAAATAATTTGGTTGGGTTTTCCCCTTGTGGATTTTGCGTTGGCTGTGAGTTTAATTCTTGGTGTCTCCTATTTATTACTCATTATTTACTATGATCTCTATTTACTGCTCTAATTGAATAATTATATGGTTGATTTTTTCATGTATAACTACTTGATGATTGGAAAATAAAATAAGGATTGTTAATATCATTAGAAGTGGTTATCAATTGTGAAAAACTATGCTAGTCCTAACTTCATCAGAAACTCGACTTTGGTGAATAGAAAGTGTTGAGAGATCACCTTGGGAACATATTTGATGCATTTGAGATTTGCCATATTTTTTTATTTTGGTTGGTCATATTCATATTCATCATGAATTCCTACACGAAGACTGAAAGCAAGCTTGAATGAGCTACTAACTATAGAGCTTGGAAGGCTAGGGTTTACATTATTCTTGAAAGGAACAAATGTTTGGGAATAGTCATAGATGAAGTTATTGAACCATCTGATCAAACAAGAAAGGAGAAGTTTCATGAATATAATATCATGGTAAGAAGCATTATCTTGGATTTGTTAGGGATCATTTAATTACCTACATTTCTAAACATAAAACCTCCAAATCCATGTATGATGCCATTCTTCGACTATACACTATCAACAATGTCAACTAATCCATCAATCTAAGGGGTAAACTTCGGAATATAAAGATAATAAAGAATGATACAATGGAATCTTACTTCGTCAGGATTACTTCAATAAGAGATCGACTCAAAGCCATTGATGAAGAAATATCTGACGAAGAATTGGTAGTTGTTTCCTTGGATGGTTTGTGTAGATATTGGGATTTGCATGAAGTATATGTGCAAGGGAAAATGCTCCATATTTTGAAAAACTATGAGTCGTTTATACTTAAGAGGAATCAAGAACTCAATTTAGATATATTTTTGAAGAACCAAATGAAGAAGCCCTTGCAACCCATGCTAAGGGTAATAAGAAGTGACCTAATTTTGGAATGTTTCAAAGAAATTAAGGTAAAATACAAGGTTCTAGATCTTCTCTAAGAGAGTGTAGAAATTTTGAATAATATAACACTTATTCACATAGATTATCCTGATTACACACTATTTGCGGAATGCATGCATAATACATAACCTCCTCTACCATTGATCATCAATTTGCGGAATTAAGAAACAATTGTATGCACACATTGAAACATCCATCACACATATCAACACAGTATGTAATGGGGAAAGCATCTAGCAGAAAACCCTGAACTATCTGTATATTATAATGATTGAGAACATGTAACAATACATAGTACAATACTCCTCACAAGTACTTAGTATTATCTTCACTTGTTACACACAAACTAGCTCAGATCTGAATCAAGTCACAAGTTCAAATCTCCTCCGTTGTTTGCCTGCCTCCACTATGCAATACCTGTTGAGAATATATCTGATCCAAGTTCGAATTCCCTTGGCTTGTACTGCACAATCCTCATTGGCAATCTCAATCAATCATTGTGCAAATCTCATGCACAACTATAGTCACAACTGATAGTAGTCTCACCCTTTCACCCACCTCTAACACTTGTCTCCATTGAACTGTCCA
>APFE030181134.1:0-11052 GCA_000404065.3 Pinus taeda | reverse complement strand
TAGAAACTGTACTGGCTTTAAATGGATGTGATAATGCACAAAAGTGTGCATACTTGATAAGTCTGTCAACTACCAGCATGATGACACTCTTTCCCTCAGACTTGGGTAAACCTGTGATAAAATCCATTGAAACCTCCTCCCAACGTTGGCTTGGAATGGATAAAGGTTGTAATAGACCTAAGGTCTTATTGTTTCAGCTTTATTTTGTTGGCATACCAAACATTTCGCCACAAACTTTTGAATATCCAATTAAAGGCCATCCCAAAAAAATTCCTTCTTAACCTTGTGGAAAGTTTTTAAAAATCCGGAGTGCCTTCCTAAGGGAGAAGCGTGCAATTTCAGAAGAATTTTTTGTTTGAGTTGGGAATTCTTACAGAGGTATAAGCGATCTTTGTATCATAATGAATCATTTTTCTAACTAAATGTATCATCAGATGTATTGGAATTTTGTTGTAACTTTCGAATAAGTTCCCACATTTCTTCGTCATTCTTCTTCCTCCCTGGCTTCGTTTATCCAATCTGGTTGGATAATAGAAATGGTGCACAACAATGCTTCCACATTCTCATCCTTTTTTGAAAGTGCATTTGCCACCACATTTTGCTTCCCTTTTTTGTAGATGATTTCAAAGTCATAACCCAACATCTTTGTGACCCACTTTTGTTGCTCTTCAGAGGATAATCTTTGTTTCTAAAAAGTATTTAAGGCTATCATGATCCGTTTTTACCTTGAATTGTCTTCCCATTAGATAGGGTCGCCATTTCTTAAGTTCATGGAGTATTTCCAACATTTCCTTCTCATAAATAGCTTGTGTAAATTACTTTTCCTTGATTGGACCTACTTTCGAAAGCAATGGTTTTTTTCATCTTGCATTAAACACCACCAAATCCATTTCCCGGAAAGCATACAATCCACGATAAAGGTTTTTTGTGAAGTCTGGTGTAGCTAAGACCGATGGGCTTGGCACATTGCCTCTTTTAAGATATTCGAAGACCTTTGTTCTTCTGGAGTCCATGAAAATGCATCTTTCTTCACAATGTTGTTAGAGGTGTTGCTATTTTCCCTAATTCTTTCAACAAACTTGCCGATAAATACCGCTGTCAACGCCAAGAAATCCTTGCAATCTTTATGATTGGGGATTTTCCATTCCTAATGGCTTTTAAATTTTGCAGTTCTACCTTAACTCTTATGAGATACAATATGACCTAAGATATTCCACTCTTGTCTCCCAAGAAACATTTGGATCTTTTTGCATACAATTGTTTCTCCTCCAATTAGTTGTAGCACCTGTCATTGTTCGCATAATCCTCCAGACTTGCTTGTAGATTAGTTATCAATGCAAAAATACTTACACAAATTTTCTAAGGAAGGGTTTTAAATGGAATTCATCAAACCTTGAAATGTAGAAGGTGCATTGGTAACGCCAAAAGGCGTGACCAAAAACTCATAGTGACCCTCATGAGTTCTAAATGATGTTTTCGGAATGTCTTGAGTCTTCATTATGATTTGATGATATCCTCAACGAAGATTTAACTTGGTGAGGTAAATTGATCCATTCAATTCATCCAATAATTCATCAATGACAAGAATGGGAAACTTATCTTTAATAGGGAGCTTGTTGAGCTCCCTATAATTTGGACACATGCGCCATGATCCATCCTTCTTGTGCACCAATACTACTGGAGCAGAGAAAGAACTTTGGAAACCTCCATAGAAAAGATAGATCAACGCCTTAGAATTCAGCCTCTTCGAGGGGGCAACCTCCTTTACATTACATAAATGAATAATTTTTGGATGATTTAAATGACAAAACCTCCTTTCTATATATAGGAGTCTAAGGGGTCACAATATAACCAAGCCAACTAACAATAATAATATAAAGACACAAAAATAACAATAGAGAGATTCTATGGGGCACAGTGATAACAATATGGGGACAATAGGGGAAAAACAATATTAATAAGGGATACAACTACAATATCAATGGGGACATCACTAGTATTATAGGGACCTAACAAGCTTGGAGGATTCAAGGGTTTGATAAAAGGACTTGGAGCATTCTTGGCAAGGTCAAAGAGCAGCAAGAACTCTTCGAGTCGCAGGAGTCTCAGAACATCTCTTTACGATTGAATAAGATGCCCTGGAGGTAGTGGCATAGGTTGAGGGATCGCAAGTGCAGAGAAGGGTGTGCATTCTTGGCTGTAGGTTGATTGGGGGTGTGAGCCTATAGGTTGGAGGTTCCTACGGTTTGGCACCTTAGTATGTTAATGGTACCAGATGTGTACGCGGATTTGGCTGAGTTATTACCCAATGGTGTCGAAGCCCCTACTCAGGGATGACCCATTGTTGAAAGAAAAAGAACAATGTGGACTCTTGGAATGCTTCCAAACCCTAGCTAGGGTATCCACCATCAAAATAAAACCATAACTAGAAAACGTGGTCTAGCGAGGCATCACATTAAGCCACTTGTAGCCACGTCAAAGGGTGCACACCAAACAAGTATGAATACCACCAAGTCCATCATTAATTTCTCACTTATTCCTCTAGAAGATTTTCTAAGATTACATTATAAAAGATCTTCCAGCATAGTGATCCAAGGATCCACGTGAATAATCCAGGGCCTAATTGGGGACTAAGATGCATTCTAGGTGTTTAGGGCAGGTCATGCAAGCTAGTTTGTGTCCAATGTGAAATAAGAAACCTCAATTATTACAAGAAGTTATCTTTTAGTGAAGTAGAGCTACAAAGGGGAGGCCCGTATGTCTAAATACAGTTACAAAACTTTGTTACAAGTAGATTTGATTAGAGGAGTAAAACAATTGAAATGTTAGCCAAATTTTCTAAATTTTCTTTAATTTCTTGAATCATTTGCCTAATCTACAAGATAAGGTATCAACTTCAAGCGTTCACTTTCCAACTTGTACATATGTAAAAAGATAAATCCTCCAATGATGCTCTCTACATTAATGGGCTTGAAGTGTTGGACAATTCACGATGAGGATTCTTGTTGTCCAAGCTGAACATATAGTGCACGGATGCTCTTACTCAACACATATGCTCCAATGCGATATAATATTTACTTGGTCAAATATCCTTTAGGCCAACAATCCATATTTGATTCCCCACGAGAATGTTAAAGGGGAATGTTGTGGATGTGTTGGCAATTTCTTATTTTTGTTGCCAAGGAATTCTTAAGGTGGATGTTGTTGAGTTGGCTGCTTTGCCTAACATATGATCCTAATGTAGATATGCTAATTGTTGCCACCTTATTACGTTTTGGAGAAATATTGGCAAAGCTTGACGTAGGGATGCAATGACCCTTGGATCTCATTAATTAGACACCCTTAGCTTAAGGCTATGGACCACATTATTGTTAGTGGGCACCCACTAACACTAATGTGGCCCATAGCCTTAAACTAAGGGTGTCTAATGAAAGACATCCAAGGGCCATTGCAATATACAAGAGAAAGAGTCAGGCTCTCACTCTCCAAGGTGTACACATGTCAAGAGATCAATCCTCAAGTGTTGGACTCTCCAAGCATGGGTTCCAAATGTCAAGCACTTCTCATAGAAAGGATCTTTGTTGTCCGATTCAAGCATCCAATCATCCAATCATCTTACTCAACAAATTCTACTCACTATTATATTAAATTAGTATTTGTACCCAACATTAGAAACTTCTTAATTTCCATGGGAATATACTCTAAAAGTGAGATCTACATGTATAAAATGTGTGGACATCAGGGTACTTTCTTTATACAACAAATGAAGTTACAAGTACATAACAACTAGCTTATCGAAAATTGGCACAACATGTCCATTAAGCTTGAAAAATACTAGGACACTTGGAATGCTTCTAAATCCTAGATAGGGTATCCACCATCAACAACAAACAATAACTAGCAAACATGGTATAGGAAGGCATCGCACTAGGCCACTTGTAGCCACTTCAAAGGGTGCCCAACAAACTAACATGAATACCACCAAGCCGGCCATTAATTTCTCACTTATCTCTTCGCCACATATCCTAGTTCGTTGTCACCCAAATATATCAAACCCTAGTAGATCACGTCTTCTCTAGATTTTGTTTGTCACAAACCCTAGCTCCTTCAACCTTCACATCAATACAATTATAACGACTCTAATATAGTCTCATTAACGAAACACAATTATTTGTTGACTTCTATATTCAATTTACAATGATGGGCACAAGATGCTAAATTAGCATATATGAGCAACACCATAAACTACTCTAATCTCTATGTGAATATATGGTAAAAATTAGATCCTCAACTACAGAAATTGTGGATAGCACTGTACTTCATTTCTACAAACAATAAAGTTAGAAGTACAGGCCAATTAGCCTATGACAAGTTTGTACATGTCGTTCATGCTTGTCATAGAATAGGAAACTTCAAATGTTTCCAAACACTAGCTAGGGCGTCCACCATCAACAAGAAACCATAACTAGTGAAGATGGCCTAGCAAGGCATCACACTAAGATACTTGTAGCCACTTCAAAGTGTGAACAACAAACTCGAATGAATACCTACAAGTCCACCCTTGAATCCCCACATGCATAGCCGGACGAACCTTAGGTGATGAAAAGGGTGTACATTGCCTATGTGCAGGTTGATGGGGGATGTGAACCAGGAGGTTGGAGGATTGAAGGGTTTGATATAAGGACTTGGAGCATACTTGGCAAGGTTAAAGATCAGCAACAACTCTTCGAGCCATAGGATTCTGAGAACATCTCTTTCCGGTTGAGTAAGATGCCCTGGAGGTAGTGGCATAGGTTGAGGGATCGTAAGTGTAGAGAAGGGTGTGCATTCATCGGTGCAGGTTGATTGGGGGTGTGAGCCTATAGGTTGGAGGTTCCTACGGTTTGGCACCTTGGTATGTTAATGGTACCAGATGTGTACGCGGATTTCGTTGACTTATGACCCAATGGTGTCGAATCCCCAACTCGGGGATGACCCATTGTTGAAAGAAAAAGAACACATACACCTGGAATGCTTCTAAACCCTAGGTAGGATATTCACCATCAACAACAAACCATAACTAGAAAACATGGTCTAGCGAGGCATCACAGTAAGCCACTTGTAGCCATGTCAAAGGGTGCACACCAAACTAGCATGAATACCACTAAGTCCATCATTAATTTCTCACTTATATCATCCAAGTCCCCTAGGAGATTTTCTAAGCTTATATTATAAAAGCTCTTCCAGCATAGTGATCCAAGGGTCCACGTGAATAATCCAGGGCCTAATTGGGGACTAAGATGCATTCTAGGTGTTTAGGGCAAGTCATGCAAGCTAGTTTGTGTCCAATGTGAAATAAGGAACCTCAATTAGTACAAGAAGTTATCTTTTAGGGAGTAGAGCTACAAAGGGGAGGCTCGTATGTCTATGTACAATTACAAAACTTTGTTACAAGTAGATTTGATTAGAGGAGTAAAACAATTGAAATGTTTGCCAAAGTTTTTGAATTTTCTTTAATTTCTTGAATCATGTGCCTAATCTACAAGATAAGGTATCGAATTCAAGCGTTCACTTTCCAACTTGTACACATGTAAAGAGATAAATCCTTGAGTGATGCTCTTTACATTAATGGGCTTGAAGTGTTAGACAATTCACATGATGAGGATTCTTGTTGTCCAAGCTGAACATATAGTGCACGGATGCTCTTACTCAACGCATATGCTCCAATGCGATATAATATTTACTTGGTCAAATACCCTTTGGGCCAAAATTCCATATTTGATTCCCCACGAGAATATTAAAGGGGAACGTTGTGGATGTGTTGGCGATTTCTTATTTTTGTTGCCAAGGAATTCTAAAGGTGGATGTTGTTAAGTTGGCTGTTCTGCCTAACATATGATCTTAATGGAGATATGCAAATTGTTGCCACTTTATTACCTTTTGGAGAAATATTGGCAAAGCTTGACGTAGGGATGCAACGACCCTTGGATGTCATTCATTAGACACCTTTAATTTAAGGCTATGGGCCACATTATTGTTAGTGGGCGCCCACAAACACTAATGTGGCCCATAGCCTAAAACAAAGGGTGTCTAATGAATGACATCCAAGGGCCATTGCAATATACCAGAGAAAGAGTCAGGCTTTCACACTCTAAGGTGTACACATGTCAAGAGATCAATCCTCAAGTGTTGGACTCTCCAAGCATGGTTCCAAATGTCAAACATTTCTCATAGAAATGATGCTTGTTGTCTGATTCAAGCATCCAATCGTCCAATCATCTTACTCAACAAATGCTATTCACTATTATATTAAATTAGCATTTGTACCCAACATTAGAAACTTCTTAATTTCCATGGGAATATACTCTAAAAGTGAAATCTACATGTATAAAATGTGTGAACATCAGGTTACTTTTGTTAAACAACAAATGAAATTACAAGTACATACCAACTAGCTTATCAAAAGTTGGCACAACATGTCGACTAAGCTTGAAAAATACTAGGACACTTGGAATGCTTCTAAATCCTAGATAGAGTATCCACCATCAACAACAAACAATAACTAGGAAGCATGTTATAGGAAGGCATCTCACTAAGCCACTTGTAGCCACTTCAAAGGGTGCCCAACAAACTAGCATGAATACCACCAAGCTGACCATTAATTTCTCACTTATCTCTTCGCCACATATCCTAGTTCCTTGTCACCCAAATATATTAAAACCTAGTAGATCACGTCTTCTCTAGATTTTGGTTGTCTCAAACCCTAGCTCCTTCAACCCTCACATCAATACAATTATAACGACTCTAATATAGTCTCATTAACGAAACACAATTATTTGTTGACTCCTATATTCAATTTACAATGATGGGCACAAGATGCTAAATTAGCATATATGAGCAACACCATAAACTACTCTAATCTCTATGTGAATATATGTTAAAAATTAGATCCTCAACTACAGAAATTGTGGATAGCAATGTACTTCATTTCTACAAACAATAAAGTTATAAGTACAAGCCAATTAGCCTATGACAAGTTGGTACATGTCGTTCATGCTTGTCATAGGATAGGACACTTCAAATGTTTCCAAACACTAGCTAGGGCATCCACCATCAACAAGAAACCATAACTAGTGAAGATGGCCTAGCAAGGCATCATACTAAGATACTTGTAGCCACTTCAAAGAGTGAACAACAAACTCACATGAATACCTACAAGTCCACCCTTGATTCCCCACATGCATAGCCCGACAAACCTTAGGTGCAGAAAAGGGTGTACATTGCCTATGTGCAGGTTGATGGGGGATGTGAACCAGAAGGTTGGAGGATTGAAGGGTTTGATATAAGAACTTGGAGCATACTTGGCAAGGTCAAAGAGCAGCAAGAACTCTTCAAGCCGCAGGAGTCTGAGAACGTCTCTTTACGGTTGAGTAAGATTACCTAGAGGTAGTGGCATAGGTTGAGGGATCGCAAGTGTAGAGAAGGGTGTGCATTCTTGGGTGCAGGTTGGTTGGGGGTGTGAGCCTATAGGTTGGAGGTTCCTACGGTTTGGCACCTTAGTATGTTAATGGTACCAGATGTGTACGCGGATTTGGCTGAGTTATTACCCAATGGTGTCGAAGCCCCAATTCGGGGATGCCCCATTGTTGAAAGAAAAAGAACAATGTGGATACCTGGAATGCTTCCAAACCCTAGTTAGGGTATCCACCATCAACAACAAACCATAACTAGAAAACATGGTCTAGTGAGGCATCACACTAAGCCACTTGTAGCCACGTCAAAGGGTGAACACCAAACTAGCATGAATACCACGAAGTGCATCATTAATTTCTCACTTATATCATCCAAGTCCTCTAGGAGATTTTATAAGACTACATTATATAAGCTCTTCCAGCATAGTGATCCAAGGATCCACGTGAATAATCCAGGGCCTAATTGGGGGCTAAGATGCATTCTAGGTGTTTAGGGCAAGTCATGCAAGCTAGTTTGTGTCCAATGTGAAATAAGGAACCTCAATTAGTACAAGAAGTTATCTTTTAATGAAGCAGAGCTACAAAGGGGAGGCCCGTTTTTCTAAATAGAGTTACAAATCTTCGTTACAAGTAGATTTGTTTAGAGAGGTAAATCAATCGAAATATTTGCCAAATTTTTTGAATTTTCTTTAATTTCTTGAATCATGTGCCTAATCTACAAGATAAGGTATTGAATTCAAGCGTTCACTTTCCAACTTGTACACATGTAAAGAGATAAATCCTCCAATGATGCTCTCTACATTAATGGGCTTGAAGTGTTAGACAATTCACATGATGACGATTCTTGTTGTCCAAGCTGAACTTATAGTGGACGGATGCTCTTACTAACGCACATGCTCCAATGCGATATAATATTTACTTGGTCAAATATCCTTCAGGTCAAAATTCCATATTTGATTCCCCACGAGAATGTTAAAGGGGAATGTTGTGGATGTGT
Organism: Pinus taeda; assembly: GCA_000404065.3. Taxonomy (NCBI): domain Eukaryota; kingdom Viridiplantae; phylum Streptophyta; class Pinopsida; order Pinales; family Pinaceae; genus Pinus; species Pinus taeda. The sequence goes on along the minus strand of APFE030181134.1, from coordinate 2,604 downwards.
TGGCGATTTCTTATTTTTGTTGCCAAGGAATTCTTAAGGTGGATGTTGTTGAGTTGGTTGCTCTGCGTAACATATGATCCTAATGGAGATATGCTAATTGTTGCCACCTTATTACCTTTTGGAGAAATATTGGCAAAGCTTGACGTAGGGATGCAACGACCCTTGGATGTCATTCATTAGACACCCTTAGTTTAAGTCTATGGACCACAATATTGTTAGTGGGTACCCACTAACACTAATGTGGCCCATAGTCTTAAACTAAGGGTGTCTAATGCATGACATCCAAGGGCCATTGCAATATACAAGAGAAAGTCGGGCTCACTCGCCAAAGTGTACACATGTCAAGAGATCAATCCTCAAGCGTTGGACTCTCCAAGCATGGGTTCCAAATGTCAAGCACTTCTCATGGAAATGATCCTTGTTGTCTGATTCAAGCATCCAATCGTCCAATCATCTTACACAACAAACTCTACTCACTATTATATTAAATTAGCATTTGTACCCAACATTAGAAACTTCTTAATTTCGATGGGAATATACTCTAAAAGTCAGATCTACATGTATAAAATGTGTGGACATCAGAGTACTTTCGTTATACAACAAATGAAGTTACAAGTACATACCAACTAGCTTATCAAAAGTTGCCACAACATGTCGACTAAGCTTGAAAAATACTAGGACACTTGGAATGCTTCTAAATCCTAGATAGGGTATCCATCGTGAACAACAAACAATAACTAGCAAACATGGTATAGGAAGGCATCTCACTAAGCCACTTGTAGCCACTTCAAAGGGTGCCCAACAAACTATCATGAATACTACCAAGCCGACCATTAATTTCTCACTTATCTCTTCGCCACATATCATAGTTCCTTGTCACCCAAATATATCAAACCCTAGTAGATCATGTCTTCTCTAGATTTTGGTTGTCACAAACCCTAGCTCCTTCAACCCTCACATCAGTACAATTATAACGACTCTAATATAGTCTCATTAACGAAACACAATTATTTGTTGACTCCTATATTCAATTTACATTGATGGGCACAAGATTCTAAATTAGCATATATGAGCAACACCATAAACTACTCTAATCTCTATGTGAATATATGGTAAAAATTAGATCCTCAAATACAAAAATTGTTGATAGCAATGTACTTCATTTCTACAAACAATAAAGTTAGAAGTACAGGCCAATTAGCGTATGACAAGTTGGTACATGTCGTTCATGCTTGTCATAGGATAGGACACTTCAAATGTTTCGAAACACTAGCTAGGGCATCGACCTGTTAGAGTCGGTCTAGTTATCCCTCTGTCAGAGATCAAAACTCTTTTTTGCACTTCATGTTTAGGTGTCCCATCATTTTCGATCATTTGCACTCGTTAGGAGCATGCCATAAATCTGACGGAAAGGTTTGTGTTACTCATTCCCCTCATGCTTTGCACTGCTGGCTCAGGTCCATTTATAAAAAATCAAAGTCTTGAAATAGTCATTTGCAGCCGTGTTTCAATTTCTAGGTCATGACAAGTGTTCTCGGTCATTAGGTCTAGGGTTAAGTCAATTTGGTCTTTGTAAAGTCTAATAAAGCCAGTAGGCTAGAGGGAGGTCCTCGATAGGTTGTTATCTCAAAGATTTTTATCGTTATACGGATAGATTATGACTTCTCTTCAAAACTCTGTTTTAAAGATAAGTCGACATTTCATTTTTGTAAAAATTTTCAAAAATTTCAGTTCTTGAATTGTCCAAGCGCAGCCCTGGTCTCCTTTGCCAAATCACATCACAGTTATCCCTGTAAAAAGTATCAAAGAAAATTATTATTTCATCCAAATTTAAAAGGGAAACCAAAAAGGAAAAGTCTATTAATCCTGAAAGAATGTCAAAATGCCAAACATTATGAAAGTGGGTTATTAAAATCAAATCTGGTTTGGTGAGATATTTTCCTCACATATAAATCATGGAAGATCATTCATTTCCACCATTTCTCAAGGCAAAAGTCGAATTTGTGGAGTGGAGGGCAGAAGACGCTTTTGAAGGGTAGATTGACAAGCTTGAGGAGGCGCGCGACCCATACAGAAAGGCACGCGACGCATTGGGTGTGCGCGGCGCACTGGGCTCCATTGGCCAGTGTAAATTTACACGCGCGCGGCGCATAGGGAGCGCGCTACGCACTTGGTGATGAGCGCGGCGTGTTGTCGCGCGGATTGGCACGACAACGCTCAGACCGGGGGCTGTCACTCTGATCCCCGATCCCTCCGTTTAAGCCTGTCTCCCGCGGCTAAGGGGGGTAGACCCTGAGAGATGATGAAGACCAACTGTCGACCAGTTGGTTGGGAGACACGAGACACGATTAAAATAAGTACTAAAATGATTTGATTAGTTAGTAGACCAGTGCCTTGAGAGATCATTATTAAGCTGGTTACTTGCTAGATGATTATAGAAACATGAAATGTGAACAACAATCATTTGTCATCAGCTAGATCACAGTGCTCTTTGAATGACCCAAATGATATCCAGCAACTGAAGATTTAAAAAAAAGATGAATGCTTTCAAACCACCACGAGTTATAAACCATTAACTAGATATCATATTTGTATCTCGACTTG
>APFE030181128.1:45281-70302 GCA_000404065.3 Pinus taeda | reverse complement strand
GCCTTGGGGCACATACTGGCCTTGGGGCACATACTGATACTGGGGCTGCTGCCCTTGAGGTACATATGAATATTGACCCTGGGGTTGATATTGATATGAAGGTTGACCTTGGGGTACGTAAGAGTACTGGGGTTGACCCTGGGGCACATATTGCGTCTGGGGTTGACCTTGAGGAAGGTATTGTCCTCGAGGGACATACTGTCCTTGGGGTTGCCCCCCAGATACAAATTGAGCACCCTGGGGTTCCCCCCCAGGCAAATATGAAGTACCCTGAGGTTGCCCCCCAGGAGGATAAGAAGTACCTTGGGGCTGCCCCCCAGACGGTAACTGATTGCCTTGAGGCTGACCCGACATCATGAGAATTTCTTCAGGACTCAAATGACTACTGCCACTGCTTCCAGTTAATAACTTCTGTTCGTAGGGACGAGGAGATGCTCCTGAAAAAGTACCAGAAATGAACTGATACCCAACTGGAACAGAGGGACCGCCGTATAAATAGGCGTCTGGTGATGACGGACTCGACATATATACAGGAGGAGTAAAAACTCTAGGTGGAAAAGGAAAACGAGGTGGAGAAAAACTGACTGAGTTGTCCAAAAAATTGGTCAACGAAAAGAGCCAAGTGGTAGCTCGGGAGACTGTAAAATATAGACTCACGCTCTCTAAGATCGAGAAAAGGTATTCTTCTTCAAGAAAAGAAACGCCTAGATCTCTTCGGGGGCGAGTTCTTCAATAGAAATCAAACCAGAAGGGAGATCTTCGTGATGACCTCTTTCTAACCTTAGGTGAACCAGGACACTTGAAGATGGAGTAACAAGGTCGGATATTTGAGGTTCTTCACCTGTATCACCGGGAGATGTAACACTACCAGTAAGTTCAGAAACCTCAACAGCTTCAGGATTGTATCCTGTTTCTAAACCTTGGTAATCCGAATGAACTACCAATGACGATTCTCCTTCTTCAGGTGAAAGTATTCTACTGCCACCAGGAGTAACAAGAATTTTTAATCCTTCGAGATGAGGATTGTCCTCTTCAGGAAGGTCACCGCATGCTCTACGAGCTCGCCTCAATAAATCGGCCACGGAAACAACTTCAGGAGACTCGCCCCGAAGTCTACGGGAGCGTCTCGGTGATTCAGCCACAGCTAATGACTTTTAACTACTACACACGAAAACAAAATAAAATCTCAAGAAAAACACCTAAAGCCGCTAAAGAACCAATCAATTTTGAAACATACGCCTAAAGAATCTAGGGCGTCAAACCAAACACAAACAGTAGCTTCCGGACCAAAAACACTAGTTGGTGATGAAATCCAACCTCGTAGGATTCAGTACAAAAAAGCGGGTGGAACAGTTACCCCGGCAACCTGCTTAATGAATAGACTGGACCAAGTTCCTCCACTTTAACCGTCTTGAGTGAAGTGAACCCCAAATCCAAGTGAGTCTAGCCGATGTTTGCTCCAGGTACAGTGGGATCTTCCCACCACCGTCACCTTGGGTAGAATCCTAAGATTATGGCCACTAAGGTTACCAACAACAACAAATATACCTCTGGGAACAGTCTACACTCCGACAGCACGCAAGGGCAGAGTAACAAGCTCATTCCCCTTATCGACTCCTTGACAATGGTCAATCCAAGGTTTACCGATAAGTGATCCCCTGGCTCCTCAACAATAATCTGAGGTTTACTGTTTGTAATATGTGCGTGTCTGGCGTCGTTCCCAACGAGGGAGGATTGATCCCTCACTGGTTCGGACACGAGCTCATGCTTCTCCTTTAAGAGGAGCTTTCCCAGAGTATAAATGCAACAGCTGGATTTATCCTATCACAAGATAAGCTACTTGTTTGGTTTTTATAGTCTTGGAGAGTTAATTACTCACCTACTCCAAGACACTAGCCTGATCTATATTGGTGCTTCAGAGCCCTAGAAAAATAAAAATTTCTAAGTTAATTTACTTTAAGCGTTGATTTTAATGGCTGTTCTTTAAGACAAAGGTGATGGAGATGAAACTTGATGGTGTATATAGACTCGACTCAAATCCACTAAAAGATGCACCTAGGATGATTTACACTATTTTTCTTTTCAATGAATTCTCTAATTAAGAGAGTTGAGAGAATGCAAAACTTTTGATAAAAACAACTTTCTTAATAGACAATGAAAGAAACAATCTCTTTATCTTTTCAAAGCGCACAAAACATGACCACTCATTACTTGCACGAAAAAATTCCTTTCTCTTTCAAAAAACGTCAAATGCTACTCTAAAACAAACTTTGCAAAGGAGATCTCTTTGTTTTTTTTCTATCTAATAAAGCATGTAAAACTAATCTAATCAAAAGCAATTTCAAGATCTATAAAATCTATGAAAAACTCACTCAAAAAGTAAATCAAAGGAAATTTACCTAAAAGTAAAGCTAAGAGGCAAAAAACCTACTAAGATGATTCCGGGATGTTTTACTCGGCAAGAATCAAACCAAGGACTAGTTCATGCAGAATCATAAACTAATCAGAACAAAAAATCAAACTCTTTTTGTTCTTTTCTTAAGAATGAAATTCACAACTTAAATCAACAAGCTATTTTGAAATTTCACAAAGAGACAACACAAAGGTAGGTTGCTCACACAGGTAGACTTTACGACTGGTCCGACTCCTAAGAAGACTGACAAAACCAGAGAGATCTAAGGTTCCACAACTTCTAAAGTCAAAGTCACTACAGGACCAATGCAAAAATCAAACCCTAAGGCTAAAACTTCAATGAATTTCACTAAAACTCTTGATACTAATGGGACAAGTTCAGGTGAAGATTTTTGACAGACAACCAGTGGATCTGGGCAGTAAAGACTAATGAAAACAAAATCTAAAGGGAAAAAATGGATAAAATTGAAATTTTCTCAATTTTGACAGGGTACGCAGGCAGCCTGTTTGACCAGGAGCGTCCACGCTCTGTGTACAAAGATACAGTGCGTACAGGTACGCACTGTGTCTAACTCAGAGGGTGCGTACTACTGAAAAATTAAGAAAAAATAAATTCTAACTTAACTCTAAGCTAGCCCACCCAAAAACACAGTCAAACAATCAAAAAACAAAAAAGAAATGACTCTTTTCAGATCAAAGTATTACTCAAAGGAAAAATCAATCACATCAATGGATTCCCCAGCGGAGTCGCCAATTTGTCATGCGGAAAGAGTTATTTTTGCTGACAAAACTAACCTCCTAGAAGCCTAAGACTTTCTAGTGACAAACAAGACAATTAAGAGCAATCCTTCTCTAAACATGCATTATCATACAAGAAACCAAGTGTTTTCCGATCCTACCTGAAGTCCAACGCTGTTGTAGTAGTCTAGCCTCGTCGATCCAGATGAGCTCCTCCTTCACTTCGAAACCTGCATGCACTAACAATCAAACGATTACATAACACCTGAATATCCCATAAAATAAAACATATTCAAATATAGACCAAGGAGTATATGAAATAACTCATTAATAACAAATTATTGAGAAGAATGGACTTATTTGTATTAATAGGAAACAAAAGAAACCATTACAACCTGAGCCTTGGTGTTGTGCAAGTTCCTCCCAGGGTCTAGTAAGAGTTTTCCTTTACTTTGATAAGCTCACCCACTTCCAAATGAAACAAGAAAGGATGGTAATCTCTCCTCACAAGTTAACAATGGAAGTCCTAATTCCAACAGCATCTACCCTTTGGAATGTTCAGCTTTCAACCTCCCCTCCTCTGGCCCAATGCCTGTATTTATATGTTCTAGAGGAAGTTATTCAGTTCCAACATCAATGGGATACTCCCTCTTTTGGATGGGGTAGCTCCTCTCTTGATGGGATAAGTTCCTCTATCATAGGGATGCATGAACCATCTGGAGGTGCTCAATACATGTCAAACACTCTTCTAAAAAGCTCTAGAAGTGACGACAAGTAACTTTTTTAAGATGAAACTCGCGCCTTTTGACATTTACAGGAGTACGCACCCATCCCTTGACTTACAGAGCATACAAGTACACATGTACAATGAGCTTGGGATGCGTACACGCAGGCAAGGTAGAGAGAACCTGCGTACCAAGAGATAAACATGATTTTATTGACTTTCTCTCTTTCTTTGAAGTTTGACATGGAGAGCAGAGGTATTAGGCTTGACAAGGAGGATAATATTACTAATGATGTAGCCATATTAACTGCAGATAGTCACGGTGACAATTTTTAGTGTAACACTCGTGCCAACTGTTCACTGTCAGATCTTACCATTGCATATATCAATAAGAATCATCAAGGCATCATCATGAACTAGTTATACATCAAGTCATCAACAACTTATGAGGGTCAAAATCACTTCTAAATAACATCCAGAGATTATAGTCATCAACCATGAAAATAGAAAAGACAATTCATAATTGTCTGAACCATATCAGACCCTTTTTCTAAGTCTGTCACACTATTTCTTCATCAAACCAACATATATGCAACTATGCAGTTTGGAACTCACATATATACACAACTATTCTTCATAAGATCTGCGCATGGAAAGTGTAGTACTAAAACTTCACACTTTCAACTCCCTTTGCATTTGTTTTCATTGTACTTGATCCTAGAACATCAGTTCCAAGAATACCATTACCATGGTGTTTCTTCACCAGAGACTCCATTTTACTCTTGTATCCAGTCATGGAATGAGAACATCTATTATCATCTTGTCTTTGAAAGAGCAGAGAGCAAGGTCACACCTTATCTGATCTTCCTTTCCTTGATTCTTGGTGGATTCATCTTTTTCATATTTTATGATATAAATGTGCTCATTTTAATGCTTACGATATTATCTACAGTGATCCATAGACTTGTCCTTGCATTCTTTTGCTATATTCCCAAACTTGTTACAATAATAACATATTATATATTTCATATTCCTTCTATAGCAATCAATGGATTTGTGACCAAACATGTTGCAATAAAAACAATATCCCTTAAAGTACTTGGAAGTTGATGATCTTTCTATGAGATGGTTATTAGCTTGAAACATTCTACTTCTGCACCCAGCTACAACATGTCCAAAATTATGACAGATATAACATTCAACATTATTCATCAGAGGAAAGAATCAATTAACACTTCCATAGTTAGGAGTAAATTATTTTCTTTGAAGACATCCTTTCCTTGATTGTTGATGGGTTTAATCTATTATCTCCCTATTGATCATTTCAGATTTTACATTTAAATTCCTTGCCTCAGTTTGTGAGATAGATTCACCTTTAACAGTTTCATGAAAACCAGTACCAGATTTGATGCCAGGAGAGCTTTGACTACTAATAATATTGTCCAAAATCTTAATACTATCTTGAAATCATAAAAGTTCATCCTTTTCTTCTAATTTACTTTTTAGGATATTTACCTCAACATGATATTGTTCTTCCTTTTCCAGATATTGCTTCTTCATGATTTCTTCAACTTTTCTTCCTTCTTCCACATGTCTTAATTTGAGAACCTCATTTTCTTGTTCTTAAAATTCTTTAAGTAGCTCTTCATTCTGCTTATTTGAATTTTCGATATCTTCTTTTAGAGAGACAACCACAACATCAAGACCTTCACAGTAACTGGCTGTTTCTTTTAGTTCCTTGGTTGTTGTATCCTTTTCATTTACTTCATTTCTCAATGATGTTACTTCATCCTACAACCTTTGACATTGATATTCCTTTCCTTTGTACTGCTTCCTTATTTTGTTTCCTTCCTCCAACTAAGTTTTTAACCTGATAACCTCCTTCTTTGTAGGTACACTCCCTTTTGTCAAATAGATCTTGTTGATCTCTAATTTTATCTATCAGCCTTTTAATTTCTGTCTCTATTAGATTTATTTGACTTTTACCCATAAGATCAAATTCAGTTGTTTCAATGTCATATTCATTATCTTCAATATTGCATGTACAGAGAAATGTATCACCAGAGGTCCAAAAATTAGTACCTGATAATTATTTTTCTTGTTCATCTTTAATCTAAGGTGATTCTGAATCTGAATAATTGCTTTCACCTAATAACCAATTGTCTCTCCTACTGTCCCTGTTTCTTCGAGATGTCTTCTTCTTTTGAGGTGCTTTCTTCTTTTTCTTCTTTCCTATTGTTACAATGGATCTTCTTCAAGAAATCAAGCTTCTGCCAAAGCACTCGCTCTGATACCAATTGTTGGGAAAAATACTAAGGGGGGTGAATCAATATTTTCAAATAAATAACCTTTTACACTTCATATTCAAATTTCTATATGCGACTTAAACAAAAAGGAGCCTATGTGTGCACGTGACTGTGTTGCACAAAAAATGTCACTTTGACATTCTACAATCAATATGAGTCTATCACCACTCATACCTTCGTCCTTTGCAAGTCTCAAACCTCAGTTCTTCATGTCAAGCCTTGAAAATAAGAGAAAGACCTTAAAAATCTCTAAAATTCTGGTTTCGCACTTTCTCTTAGCATTACCTGTGGTTTCGCACCTATTGGTCATGTGCCCTGCACACTTGATCGCTCTGTATCTATGTTATGGGTGCGAACCCCTGTAAAAGTTAAAAAGGCACAAGTATATTCTTAAAAATTCACTTTGAGTCATTTCTGGAAGCTTCTAGAGGGAATCTTGAGCTGAGAAGTTCGGTCCTTGAGGGTTCATGCATCTGATACCTTAAGGAGCTAACCCCTTGATGTGAGGAGCTTATTCCTTTGAAGGAGGACTCTATCCCTTCAATGGTGGATTTGTAACCTCCTTCCTTTGCACTATAAAATTGAGCATTGGGCGGGTTACTGGAAAGGTTGAAAGCTGAATATTTTTTAGAGTAAATGCTGCTAGAACTCAGTCTTCCTAATTGAGCTTTTGAGGGGAGAGATTACATACCTTTTGGTCTCATTTGGAAGAGAGTGAGGCTTTTCAAAGTAGAGGAGATTCATGTTTGAACCCTGGGAATAGCTTGTACAGCATAAAGGCACCAAGGTCGTAAAGTTATTCTATTTGAAAGTTAATACAATCAAGTTTATTTTTCTCAATAAGTTGTGCTTTATGGTTTATTTCATGGATTCCTTGATCACCTTGATGAACATGATTTATTATATTAGCTATGCAGGTCTTTTTTGATGTGTGCTTGTTTGTGATTGCAGGTTCTTAAAAGGAAACTCTTTTGGAGCTGTTGGAGCATGGCTACCACAAACTAGCATTGGACTTAAGGTAGGGTCTAAAACAGCTCTTTAGTTTTTATTAATGAATCACAATATGTTTAGAGAAAGATATATTTGCTTGTCCTACTTGTTGCTAGATATCAGTTGATACTAGGGAGATCGGTCTTGTCCACAAGAATGATTTATCCGGCCAACAAATTGGCGACTCCACTGGGGACTGGATTTGGTTTTTTACTTTTCCTTTGTCTTTAACTTGAGAAACATGATTTTTGTTTCTAGTTTTTGCTTGATGTGTGTGGGATTGGGTAGTTTTTAGGTCCTGGATTTTTTTTTTGTTTTTTAGAAATTTTTACGAGGACCGCACGTTCTATTTGTTTATAGTGCGGACCTCTCTGCATTGTTACTTTACTACACAGAGCGGTACCGCATCTAGTTTTACTGGAAGCCTGCAAACCCTGTCAAAATTTTTGAAAAACCTAAAATATTTTTGTCCAGTTAAGTTTAGGTTCTATTTATTACTTTTAGTCTCTACCCAGATCTGCATATATCTTGTCAAAAGTCTCTCGTGATTAAGTTCCATTGGTGTTGTGTTTTAGATGAATTTCTAGAAGTTTTGCATGCCTGGATTGGTTTTCACTCGGTCTTTGTAGTGACATAAAGATTAGAAGCCTAAGAACCTTAGATCACCCTAGTATCTTTTTGTCTTCTTGATGAGTCTGGCTGGTTTGTGAAATCTTCCCTTGGTGAGAAATAGATTTTGTTTCTCTTTGCAAATATTTGAACGAACTTGGTCATAAGTTGTGAATTTCATTTTTATAAAAGAAAACATAGCTAGGTGTTTTTTTGATTGATTTGTTTTTCTGAATGAATTAATCCTTAGTTTACTGAATAAATAAGTAAAACATCCTCAAAAACATTTGAAGTTTTTATTTTAATTAGGTTTTTAAAAGTTTAGATCTCAAGATTAGATTTTTCATAGTTTTGAGTGTGTTTTCTAGAAATTTTAGTTTCTCTTTTGAAAGAATTGTTTTCTACAGTTTTGAGTGTTGAAAAGAAAGGGGGCTTATTTTGTGAGCATAATTAGTAGCTTCATTTTGAGTTTGTGGAAAAAGACAAAAAGTTTCTCTTTTCATTTATATGTTGAAGGAAAAATTTGTTTTTCAAGGAATTGCATTCTCAACTCTTCCTTTAGCTAGACATTCATTGAAAAGAAAAAGAATTGTTTATCATCTTAGGTGCAATATTTTAGTGTTTTTGGAGTCAAGTCTTCACACCATCAAGTTTCATCTCCATACCTATTGAATTAAGAAACAACTAATAAAAATAACGCTTAATTAAAATTCATCTAGCAATATTTTTATTTCTAGGGCTCTTATCACAAATATAACTTAGGCTAATATCTTGGAGTAGGGATTAATTAACTCTCCAAGGTAGTTAAAAGAAACAAGTAGTTATATCTTGCGGTAGGAAATAAATCCAATTGTAATTGATATAATCTGGGAAGCTCGTCTTAAAGGAGTCAATCACGAGATCATGTCCAAATCTTTGAGACAATGAAGTCTATCTCATTGGGAAAGATAGCAGATTTGTGCGTATTAAAAACGATAAACCTCGGATTAACCATTGTCGAGGAGCCTGGGGTCACTTTTTGGTAAATCTTGGATTGATCATGTCGAGAAGCCTTCAAGGGGATTGAGCTTTGTTACTCTGCCCTTGCACGTAGATCGGATTGTAGACTGTTCCCCAGTTGTATTTGTTATTTTTGGTAACCTTAGTGACCATAATCTTAAGATTCTTTCCTAAGGTGACAGTGAAGGACGGGTCACACTGTACCTAGAGTAGACGTCGACTAGACTCACTTGGACTCTCTGGGGGGTTCTTTTCACTCAAGATGGTTTTGTGAAGAAACTTGTGCTATTCTGTTTCATTAAGCAGGTTGTCGGGGTAACTGTTCCAACCACGATTTCTGTATTGAATTTTGCAACGCTGGATTTCATCACCAATTAGTGTTTTCGGTACGGAAAGTTACTGTTTGTGCATGGTTTGAACTCTTAGATTGTTAGGTGTGTGATTCAATTGTTTGGTTCTTTAGAGACTTTAGGTGGTTTTATTGAGATTTTCTTTGTTTGCGTGTGAAGTGATTAAATATTTAATCATGGCTAAATTACTGAGACAATCTCGTAGACTTCAAGGGTAGCCTCCCGAATATACACCAAGTCAGCTTGAAGGGCTAAGAGCTCTTGTCACACCTAGTGGCAGTAGAGTTGGGTCACCAGAGGCTGAAGAATCATCTTTAAATATTCACCCTGATTACCAAGTTCCAACAGCAGAGTATATTTCTAAACCAATTTCATTTTCCAAAGTTACTGGTAGCATTTCTCCTACTAGTGAATTAATTAAGGAACCTGAAATTTTTGAACCTGAAACTGAACCTGCTACTACTCCATCCTCAAGATTTGCTTCTCCAGCTTCTAGTGGTCTTGGTTCACCCAAGGTAGGGAGTGTTATTACCCAAAATCTTCCTTTTGGACTCATTTCTATTGAATAACTTGCTAGTCCAGACGAAGATATAACTCTCCCTAAAAATCAACCAACTATAGAAATTAGGGAGCATGAATCAATCTTCTATAGTCCTTTTAGAAGTGATTCTTGGTACATATCATTGACGAGCTTTTTAGAAAATCCGGGTCCTGCTTCTTCACCACCTCGTATTCCTTTTCATCCTACGCCTAGAGGTTATTATCCTCCTTCGAATATGTCAAAACGGTCATCCATGTTTTCCCAAACTCCGGAAACATTTTTATATGGCAGTACTTCTATTCCTTTGAGGTATGAGTCACTTTCTGGTACTTTTTTAGGAGTGTCTCCTCAACCCATCGAACATGGGGTATCAATTGGTAGTAATGGAACTCAACCGTTGAGCGTAGAAAAAATTCTTATTATGTCTGGTGCTATTCCAAATCCGCAACCTCAAGGTAGTCAGATACCGCCTGGGGGCAACCTCAAGGTTGTCAAATACCACCTGGAGGGTAACCTTAAGTTAGTCAATTATTGCCTAGGGGGCAACCTCAAGGTAGTCAGATACTACCTGGGGGGCAACCTCAAGGACAATACATACCTTCGGGATAGTACATGCCTCGAGGTCAACCCCAAACTCAGTATATGCCTCAAGGTCAACCCGTGTATCAATATATACCTCAAGGTCAACCTCAGTTTCGGTACGTGCCTCAAGGTTATCAACCTAAAGGTCAGTACCCAACTCAAGGTTTCCAACCATCTTCTGGTCAACCATTTGTTCAAGGAGCTAGAAATGTACCTTTCAATTATCAATCCTACACTCAACCTAGTTATGGTCCTCCATATGCTCAACCTATTATGGGTCCTTACCCCGGAATGAATATGGTGTGGGATCCATCTCAAACTCAACAGATTTTGCAACCCAATGTGCAGTTGTCATCTCAACTTGGACAACCTTTGGTTTCTGGTTGAACCCAGCAACTCGTCTAGCCTACCATTTAAACTTCTGCACCTGGTGTAGTTCATCAGTCTGGGCCTAGTTCGCCTCGAACTCTGCCTCAAATGACTGCTGCAATTACTGCAGCTTCTGTTCAATCTACCCCACCTAAAACTAGAGTATCGATAGCTCTGGTTTCTACTGTTCCTATATCAACTCGTCAGACCTCTTTACCCCAGTCTGGACCTACAATTCAGACTTTGGTTCAGATGCCTGTAGGAAAACCTGGTCCAAGTATGGTTGTCACAAGTCAACCACAATTCACTTATCAACTATACCAGGGACAGTATCAATATGGTCCTACTGTGCAAAAACTAGTTTATCAGTATCAACTATACCATGGGTATACTTATCAACAACCTCAACAACCCTAGTTTAGTTTGGTTAATCCTGGTTTTCCGGGAGGATATAATATTCCCAATGCAAATCTAATTCCATTTTATCCTGCATATCCTCCTCCTGGAGCTGGTCTTGTGACCGAAGGTTTTCGAGACCCTAACCATCAGTTACCGTTTATCGCAACTTTGGATTTACCTCACTTGTCACGTCTTACGAACGATCCAATTTATTATCTTCTATATTGGCTGCCAATGCCTAATAAGTTGCCTAGTGATATCCCAAAGTTTGACGGTAGGCCAGGAGAGGATCCTTCGAATCATGTGATGACTTATCACCTCTGGTGTGCATCAAATTCCATTATAGATGATTCAATTCACTTACGACTTTTTCAATGCACTCTAATTGGTCTCGCGGCCAAGTGGTACATTGAGTTACCATGAAGCTCTTTTTATAATTTTAGTTATTTAGCTACTTCATTCTTAACTCATTTTTAGTTGCCTGTCAGATATGAAAATGGCACGGAATTATCAACTTCATTAAAACAGTCAACGTCTACATATATTTCAGACCATATTCATGAATGGCGACGTTGACGATGTTTAGTGAAAGTTTTTATCCCGGATCAAATTTTGGCAGAATGGTTTGTTAAGTCATTACTACCTAAAATCACTGAGGATGTAGCTAAGGCAGGAGTTTTTACTAAAGAACAAGTAATTTCTCAGGCTCAGTATCTTGACCTCGTTTATACGCAGTCAAGTACTTTACACGAAAAAATCCCTGATCTTCCCAAACAAAATCAAATAACTGCAGCTCCTTCAGGGTCTCATGCTGCTGATGGTATGATTGGTTGAGTTAGTACCAAGAGTAAGAATAAATATGGAAAGAATTCTTCTCTTATTATAACTTGACCAGATTCCCCGACAGGAGAATCTTCCGCTAAAATTCTTGCTGATATTCATGTCGTAGAATCATCTACGGCCAAATCAAAATTTGGAGGTAAAAAGGAGGGGAAGAAGAAAAATAAACAAAACACAAAAGAGAAAGTAGATAAAATTGAATCTATTGATGAGAAACGTAAACCTCACTATCCTTGTCTCATTTGTGAGAAGGAACATTTTACAAGAGATTATCCACATCAAGCTGGGGTTTCAAAAATCGTTAAAGGTTCTCAAACGCCTGTTATCTTGAAGGATCCTTTTCCTAGTCAAGATAATAAGATGATAGGTTCTTCCTCAAATGCCTTAGAAGAACCAATTATGATGATGTCCCATGTCAGGATTATGACACGGTCGCAAGATTAAGGTAGTAAGAATCCTGTTGGTGGTAAGGAAGCATAATCTTCTAATTCAAACCCATCAACTTCAACTCCTTTTGGTTCTGATCCGCTACAAATCGAGAAACCTAACCCAGACTTAGTAATCAAACCGCCTGCTAAAGGTATACTTCAGAAGTCAACTTTCAATCTACATGCGAGAGCTGCTCAGAACTATAACATTGTTGAAGATTTAGCTATATCCCCTTCAACAATGTTGGCTTTGGAAGTGCTACAATCATGTCTAGCACAACGTAAATTGCTATTGTCTGCTATAGGAGCTATTGATATTCAGGATTCCAACCTTATAATCTTCGATTTACAAAATAGTACACATCACCTACCTCATCAAATGGCTTTCCAGATCCCAGTGTTAGTCGAAAATAGACCTTACTTTAGGACTGTGATTGATGAGGGAGATTCTATGTGTATTATGTCGATTCAGTGTTGGAGATCACTTGGTTATCCTACACTCAATCAATCCCTGACAATTTTAAATTCTTTTGATGGCTGAGGGTTTCAACCTTTTGGAATCTTACATGATTTACCTATACGGGTAGATGGAAAAACTGTTAATCTAGATGTGGAGGTGGTTGATGCCCCTATAGATTACAACCTTCTTTTGGGTCGCAGTCGGTCTTACGCTATGACTGCTATTGTTTCATCGGTCTTTCAGCTTATTGTTATATCATATAATGATAAGTCATTTCAGGTCTAATGATCTTGATCCATCATTAGTGCATAATTATTTCAGATCTATTTGATCTCATCCATCATCATGGACTCACGTGCATACTTAGCTCAAATCAAGAAAAGAATCAGTAACCCATACCATGCATATTTAATTTTGATCTAACTCTTCATGAGATTTTCATCACTTGCACACACTGACACTTTGATCTTCACCTCCTTATATACTTTTAGCCTTTTTCAATACCTCAGGTCAAAACCATAGTTATGCCGATGGTATTCTTTGACGGGATTAATATTCTTTGTTGCCCTCATTACTATGGACCAATACCATGGTAAGAACCCCTGGTATTCTTTAACGTTAATTTTTGATCTGATACATGCTTTTCCTTATGTGAAATCGTGTGCATACATATACGCATCTTTTATTCTGTGTACCTGTGTGTATACGTGACTTGGACTAGGTTAAACAACATATACAACTTAAAACATTTTCTTTCCTCAATTTCTTAATTCTAATCTACAATCCTTTGTCCCATTATCATGTTCTTCTATGTCATTACTCTGTTTCCTCCGAATTGACCTATTACAATGTGAGTTTCCATCATACATCACTTCTGAACTGATTCCTCTGAACTTCCCTGCATTTTGTCACTTCTAAAAACACAACTGCCATGCATTCTGTCAAATATTGTTTATACCTTTATCAAGTAATCCATTCATCAAATAAGTTATCATCAAGGACAACTCATCAGGTAGGTTTCTATCAAGGACAATGCCTAATTCATAATACCAACAATTTCTTGTTTCAAGCTTCTGATTTTGATCTGTAAACCTTTGAGCCACTATTCTTTTCCATCATTCTGTTACCTATGATATCTCTTTTCCATCATTCTGTCAAATCTGATCTGACCTATGGATTCATCTAGTTACCATATACTTGTTCTTTTACAAGTGAGTTTCCATCAAGGACAACACTTGCATCCTAATGCCAACATTATTTTCATATGGTCCATGAATGTTTAAATAAGTAATAATTGTCTTATATTGATTCACACCCAACCCCACTCTCAATATAAGTGTGTAATCAACAATTAGTATCAAAGAAGGTTCTTTAGAAATGGTATAACCAATGGAAGATATATCTCAGAAGAAGACATGACTAGTCAATAAGGTTTATCAACAAACAAAGATCCATTAATCGACAAAACAAATTATCTTTCCAAAGTATAAGGATGCAAACTTATCTATTAGCTCTTGGCTTTGAATTTTGGTAATATTTTGACATTAGTAAGTTCCAACAAATCACTAATGGACCAAGCTAGATAGAATGTTAGTGAAAACAATGCAAAAGGCATGAATATTATCTTGTGTAGTCTATAAAAATAAAAAAATTTCAAGGTGATGCATTGTGAATTTGTAAAAGAAAATTGGGACAAATATCAAAATATATATGAAGGCAAAGAGAAGATTAAGAACACAAAGATCCAAAATTATAATGTAGTTCAAGAGGTTGAAAATTGATGAGGAAGAAAGCATTGCAACCTATCTCATTTGTGTGAACAAAATTATTGACACCATCAGAGGACTTGGTGAAAAGGTTGAAGAATCAATGCTTTTACAAAAGGTGTTAAGATCACTCCCCTTTAGATTTGATGCAACATTTTATGCTATTGAAGAAATGAAGGATCTTGATAAATTTGAAAAGGATGAATTGTGTGGTATTCTCATGGCATATGAAATGAGGAGTGAGAAAGAGAAGCCATCAAAGTGAGAAGCATCCTTGAAAGTTTCAATGAAGACAAAGAATACAGAGCATGTATCAAGTGATATCTCCAGTAGGGAATCAAAGGTAGAGAAAGCTAATTTTGTGAGCAAACTTAAGAAAGGATCTAGAAAATACAATGATAAGATTCCCTTTAAATTATTTAATGTGGAAAGTAAGACATTTTTCTGGTAAATGCCTATATGCGAAAAATGAAAGTAGAGATGGTCAAGAAGATCATAACATAAAGAATTGAAGAAAATATCATCAACAAAAAATTAACAACCAATCAGACATTCATTAAAATAAGAAGAAATATTATAAGAAAAAGAAGAGCCTTTACTCAAAAGGAGGAAGTAAATTGTCCAAAGAAAGAAATGAAATCAATTTTGGTAGTGATCCAGTAGAAGCTCTCTTTATGGAAACAAAATAAAAAAATGGATGAGGACAAATGGAAATAAAATATGGATTCAATAGAAGAATAAATGTTGAAATGAATGGAGAAGTGGAGCTTGCGGAAAATCCCACGTGCGCCTTAAGTGAAATAAAGAAGATTAGGAAAAGGAATTTGAAAGAAAAGCAACAATTGAATCAATGAGGAAGAAGAGAATGATGATGTAAAAGAAAAAATGTCACAAACCCCTGAAGAAACAAAGAATATTATTATCAACCTAAAGATTCAACTGGAAGTGTTAAAAATGATAGAAGAAATTGTGAGAATATGGGTGAAGGAAAAAGAAAAAAAATTATAAGAAGATAGAAGCTAAAATTGTCTCCTTAAGAAAGGAAGTGAAGAAGTCACTGCTTTGTTAAATATAAGCTTTAAGTTTGAAAATAATGATGACTTGAAGAACACCACTTAGTAGTTCAAAGTGACCAATTTGTACCTAAATATTGAGGCTTCCCATTTTCATGCCACCATTGATGAGTTTTATAAATACGCCTGTTACCAGGAATAGTGTCCACTCGGAGCTGGTATTCCCACTAAGACTGGTAGCTATCTTAGAAACAAACAAGTAAAGTCTACTTTCACTTTCCTTTATGAAAATAGATAAGAGTGGAACAAAGGACACCAACATTAGTCTTGCGCTTGGTTCCCTTGCTTGATTCCTCTCCTTCCTGATAGGTATTTGCTGCTTCTTCTTCGTCTTCCCAACTTCAAATAGCACCTCTGGAATCAAAGAAGCATACTACTATCGAAGAACAAAGATCTATATTCATAAATAACACAGGACCAGAAATGTATTAACCATACAAATGCATATACATTCAAACATACAAGAATATGGAGGAAAACTTGAATAGATTTATTAATATCAAGAAAAGCAAGAGGATTACAACCAATAATTCTGACCCAGCATCATCCTCCAACAACAAAGCCCTTCTTCACCTCAAGTAAAGCTCAGATCACCCAAGACTATGAAGTTTCACTAGAAAACCAACAACACTTCTCTACAAGATACAAAATTCTAGCCTCTGGATCTCTGTGATGAGGGATCCATATATAGATGATTGTAGGGGGGTGAGTCATCTTCTGCGGTCTTGATTAGTGTCCTCTCTCTGATAGTTTTTGATTCCACTCAAAGACTGATGATCTCTTACTCATCCTTGGTTGAAAATAGAGAGGCAAGTGTCAGGGGGGAAGCTTTTGTAAGATTCTATGATCTTCCACCTCGCAAATTGTCTCTGCCATTTGTCCATTCTTGACCATCGCACCCTATACAGGGGCCATTCAGTATGCATCACACCCTTTACACTGGGAAGGTGATATGCATCGCACCCTCTACATTGGGTATTCAATATGGTCCAGTTTTGACCATTTCTGAGCAGTTTTTAGTGGAGAACTTCTGGGAGATGATGTAATCAACTGACCTTGTTCCTTTAGGCAGTGAAGAAACACTTTTAGGGACTTAGGAGCCCTCAGTTTATGGACATTTATGATTGGGGTTGCAGTGCCCAAAAATGTCTATAAGATTTTCCCCCTAAAGCATGAGGTGATTAATCTTTTGATGTCGGGTGAAATGCTTTACCATGAGGATCTGAAGTTTTTTCGAGCTGGGAGGCGACCTGTAATAAGATACAATACAATACATTATCTTGACAACATTTTTCATGATCTATCTGAGGTGGGCATTCCCATGCTCAACTTTATAAATTCATTTTCATGTACATAGGATAGACAATCATCTGTGTGGCAGACTAATGATTCAGACTCATCATCCTTTGATTTGGATGATCATCTATTCGGCAATGATGCCCATTTGATGTCTTTATATTCCTGAATATATGGCAGCCCAAATGGATGAAACTAGATCCTGGGTCTTCAAAACTCGTTGAATATTCACTTGGAGTACAAATCGATCCATGTGAAAAATGTTCTGGAGTTGAACATGGAAAGACATCGCCTGATTATTAGCCAATGATGTAAGCTGTTAACAGGCGCAAGAGGAATCACCAATAATGACAATGACCCTCAAGGTACTACAGTACAATTCGCTTGGTGTGAAAAGGACTTGGTGTCGAACACCACACAAAATCTCTCGGTCGAAGGCCATTAATGTAAACCTGTCACTGAAAGTGATAAACTTGCGATTGAGGCATGCAAGCTTCAAAGTACTGAAAGGGTTGTTCCTAGGTCGACTTCTTGGATAATGAGATGATGTCAAAAAGAAGTGACTCATCGTAGGAGGGCCTTAATGAATCCCACATATACGACACGGAATGAAGCAAATTATTTTGGAGGTGAAAATGATCTGATGATACAGGGTTCAGGGTGGCGGTCATGAAAAGAATGGAGCGTGAATGTATTGTAGCGGGTGAGACACAGGTGAATTCTTTGAATGACTTCTCTTGAACATATCGGTGACACTGACGATGGATTGGTAGCGTTAACCTCAAATATGGATGGTGTGATGGACCAATGGTGATATGACCAGTGAACGGAATAACCCAACCCGGCTCGCATGCGGAGAGAAAGTGTCATGTTCAAGAGCGACTTGCTACCAATAAAGTTTTTTCAAGTTTTCTCCCCAATTTTCCCCAGTCATTGTTGACCGGTACCTCTTTACTTTTGTCAAGCTTGAGGAGGATAACATATGCTTCTTCTATAATCTGCCCTTTGGGCGAACCTGTCACTATATTTTAACGAGCCTAGCGACAGTGGAACTCGTTCTCATCCATTTGGACGAGTTTGTCGCTATTCGGTTTTAACGAGTTTAACGAAAAAGAAAACTCAGTCCTTTTCAATTTTAGAGAGTCTGAAATGGATGGAAAGGAAACTCCAAAGATTATTTTTCATCTTATAATCCCTTAAGTATGAAAAAGCATAAATAATATGGAATGGATGAATTTTTGATAGTTTTAACGAGCCTAACAAGACAAGCACTCGATCGTTTTGTTTAATAATCCCTAAAGTCGAAAAGGATGAAAATCTAGAGGAGGGATAGCACTTCCGATGTTTTAACGAGCCGGAGAGGTTAATCTCTTGGCAATATTTTCATATTTTATGAGTCAATTGAAAAGAGATTAAAGGAGACTCGTTTTTTGAGGAACGAGTGATGATTTCGGGTAGCAGCTGATTCCAGGTAAGGTTTGGAATTTTCCAATCGCAGCAGTGTCACAAGGATGGCTAATAAAATCACTCTTCGTAGATGTTCCTTGAAAGGGTAAACAATCAAATGGAGGTGAATGATCGGCTAAAAACATAGTGGAGGTGATGACGAGAACATGACCAAGGCTCAAAAGCTGACGATAAGGAATTCACAATGGTTATTTACCGGAAAATTGGTTCATTTTTTAATGAGCTTAAACTTTGGGGGAAACATTTGCTCATTTCTTATGTTTATTTTTTAACGAGCTTGAGTTTCACGTTAAAACTGCTCGTGGAAGGTTTATTTTTAAACAAGCTTGAATCCTGTGGTAACACTGCTCGCCAGTTGTATAATAAGGATGTCTCATCTAAGATGCCATTTTTTATGGGTATTGCACCTTTTGAAGCTTTGCCCCGGATCCTTTCTTTATGTAAGCTAGGAAACGACCAGCCTTATGATTTTAAAGGGTTAGAGGACCTACAAATTTAAAAAATAAATGGTCGCTCTTTGTTATAGACATTTTTGGGCACTTCAACCCCAATCATAAATGTCCATAAATTGAAGGCTCCTAAGTCCCTAAAAGTGTTGCTTCACTACCTAAAGGAACATTGTTAGCTGATTACATCATCTCCCAGAAGTTCTCCACTGAAAACTTCTCATAAATGGTCAAAACTGGACCATACTGAAAGCCCAGTGGAGAGGGTGCAATGCATATCACCTTCCCAGTGTATAAGGTATGATGCATACTGAATTTATCCGCTGTAGGGTGCGATGGTAAGGTATGGACAAATGGCAGGGAAAAAATACGGGGTGGAAGATCATGGAATCTTCCAAAAGCTTCCCCTCTGACACTTGCCTCTTTGTTTTTAACTAGGGATGAGTAAGAGATCATCATTCTCCAAGTGGAAGGAGGAACTATCAGAGAGAGGAAACTAATCAAGATCCCAGAAGATGACTCACCTCCCTATAATCATCTATATATTTATCCCTCATCACAGAGATCGAGAGGATGGAATTCTGTATCTTATAGAGAAGTGTTGTTGGTTTTCTGGTGTACATTCATAGTGTTGGGTGATCTATGCTTTGCTTGAGGTGAAGAAGGGCTTTCTAGTTGGAGGATGATG
Source organism: Pinus taeda (assembly GCA_000404065.3). Taxonomy (NCBI): domain Eukaryota; kingdom Viridiplantae; phylum Streptophyta; class Pinopsida; order Pinales; family Pinaceae; genus Pinus; species Pinus taeda. Next base: position 50,819 of record APFE030181128.1, on the reverse strand, counting down.
CTGGGTCATAACATATGGTTGTAATCCTCTTACTACTTTTCATCTTAATAAAGCTATTCAACTTTTCCTCCATATTTTTGTGTACTTGTTTATATATGCATTTGTATGGTTAACGCACATCTTGTCTTGTGTTATTTATGAATATATATCTTTGTTTCTTTGATAGTAGTATGTTGTTATGATTGCACAGGTGCTCCTTGAAACTGGGTATGCGAAGAAGAAGCGGCGAAGCTCTATCAAGAAGGAGAGGAAATCAAGCACAAGACTAAGGTTGGTCTCCTTGGTCCCCCTCTTATCTATTTTCATAAAGGAAAACGAAAGTAGACTTTGCTTGTTTGTCTAAGATAGATACCAGTCTTAGTGGGAATAGCAGTATCCGAGTGGACACTATTCCCAGTAACAAAATGGCGACTCCACTGGGGAGCAAATAGATTGTTTGTCAGCCTATCTATATTTGTTTCTTTTATAAACTTACAAACAGAGCCTGAAGCAAAGCCAGCTAGCCTTCGAACTGCATTTGTTATACAAATTCAAAGTAGATCAATGCTGCTTCAGTCTATCTCCGGGTTTCATTTACGAATTAAACAATCGATCTGCAAATAGTCTAATTGCCCTAAGTGGTGGCTCTAGTAACCTCTTTAGATCACCCTTGTGTTTTACATATACTGAACATTACTTACTCAACCTAAATCCCTGAACTGAATTGCAAACTGTGAGTGAAAACTTGTTTAAAGTCTCGCACTAGTACCATCACACCCTGCCTTCAAGGTAGACTGTATGCATCGCACTTCCCGAGTGTAGTAGGTGCGCTGCGTACTGAATTCACAGTGTGACAGGTGCGATGGTAAGGGAAGGTTAACTTTACCTTCAGACTGTGGTTTTTTCTCACTGTTTTCAATCCTATTCAAGAGTTTTGTTGTCTGTAGTCAGTGTATATCTATGAAAACCCCCTTTTCTTGCATTATTCGACCTCTTTAGTGCAAAGAACTGTAAGTGTTTTTATGTATTGTGCGTCATTTTCAGTTCTCTTTTGCAAAAAGTAGCATAGTCGAACTGTCGTTTCTGGATCTGAAAGTGTCGTAGCTATCATTTTTAGTTTTAGAAGACAATTCCATTGTTCTTGATAGTTGGTTATATAGTTACTATTGCATATGATTTGAATTAATAGTTTTTTAAGTTTTGAAAAGCAATTTTCATTTCAAAATTGTAAAGTGTCTCTCTTACCTTCACTCCATTTTGAAAATAAATTTGTTGAGTATTGTCGCTTTAAAAGTAATTCAGATTTGCACATAGCTTTCTTATCATCATTCATACATTAAGAAGGCTGAAAATAAATACATGCATGTGCATTTGTATTTTGATTGCTTGGTTTGATTTAGGACAGTGCGTTTCGCGTGTGCTTTGTGCTCTTTACTGAAAGATTCTTAACTTTCTTTCCTTAGTAGCTAGGATTTTCATTGCCGAAAGAAGATTAAATGTTTGTTTATCATCTTAGACTACATTTCAGGAATTATATACGCATCACGTGGTGAACTTGAAAGACATATTTTTAAGCAAGAACAACTTAAAATAAATTTAATGAATCTAACAATGCTTTGGAACCTAACACACAACATCTAGAGGCCTAGGCTAGAGACGTATTCCAGCATTGTAAAACCTGGTAACTGTTGTTTTCATTGTTGGTTAGGTGATTCCTCCACTCTGAGATGGCAAATGCCAATACGAACTTGTGCTCCCACGTACCGTCGAGTATATTTTGGGAGACCAGAATAGGCTGCATCCTTTATACTTAGGAATTTGTGTCTGCCGCCCTATCGATCGCAATGCACTGAACACAGCATTCAGGAAGATTGACTGTCGTACCGTAAAAAGTATTTTGTAGTTTTGTGATTGGTTTGGTAATCCTCTCTGTCTAGATCTCCAAAGAAGTCCATTTTTCTCCTTTTCAAACTCCTTAAAGGAAAAGGTCCTCTTGGCACTTGTCACTTCAGGCTCAATAAAAATCGAAGGCAACTAGAGTCATCTTTTGCTTTTTCTTGACTCTTTAAAATTGAAAAAACAAGTTTTGTCAAAGCGTCTAAAAATTTATTTTAAATCGGAATAACATCACAAATTCCCCCATTGGTCTTTAGGCTGAGAAAATGGAGTCTACCAACCAAGGATTTCCCGTTGGAGGAAATCCTAGTCCCTTCTCCTCTTGGGGAAATGTTGGTGCACCCCATATGGCCACTTTGTCACTTCCAGGGTTGAAAATTGGTTTGCCTGTTTGGCTCTTCTCTACCTCTGTTGTTTAGAATCCCGTAATTCCTGAACAGTCAAGTCAGCAACTGTTGGGTTGTGTTATATTCTTTCCACATAGTTAACAGGGGGTTTGAACGGTACCCGTAACCCCACTTTATGGGGTCCAAGGCAGCGCCGCAGAAAATTTTGGTTTTGTACCCTATGTTAGGTTGGGCAGACCCACCTATGGTTTCGTGCATGATTTTCACACATTGTTTTTGGACGCGATGGTTTTCAGTCCATGGTATTGGATGCGATGGTTTTCTGGTCCATGGTATTGGATGTGATGGTTTTTTGGTCCATGGTATTGGATGCTTCGACATGTATAAGTATGTATTGTAACATTGAAAGGAATATAATGAAAAATCAAGCTGGTAGTCCCGGTTTTGGGATCCAGGGGAAATCTCTGTGCATATGTGTTTTTATGTGTTATGCTCTCGCATTTTTTATTTTTTCTGTGATTTAGAATTCGTATGCAGGTAATTTTTGTACAGGGTTAAAACCTACATTTGGTATCAGAGCTGTTTTGGCTTCAAGGGGATGCCTTTATTACTGAGGGGTTTTGCTCGGGCCTATGGTAGACCCTGTTCAATGGTAGATCTGCGAGATCGATTCTGGTGGTGAAAGAAGATGATGAGCAGCGGAAAGATAGAGATTGAGAAGTTCAATGGTCAGAGTTTTGAGTTGTGGAAATTCAAGATGGAGGATCTGTTGGTGGATAAAGATCAGTAGTTCGCGGTAGATCCGGGTACTAAACCAACAGGAGTGACCAATGAAGAATGGAAGAAGTTGGATCGGAAGGCAAAGAGCACAATACGATTGTGTGTCTCAGATTTAGTATTGCTGAATGTTTCAGGGGAAGCTATGGCGAAGGTTCTGTGGGACAAGTTAGGGACTTTGTACCAATCTAAGTCTCTAGTGAATAAACTATTCCTGCGGAAAAAGTTGTATAACCTGAGGATGAAATATGGAGACTCGGTGACAAAGCATCTGAATGCGTTTAATACTGTGGTAAGTCAGTTATCATCTGTTGATATTAAAATTTCAGATGAAGATAAGTGCATCAGTCTGTTGTGTTCTCTAACAGATTCGTGGGATAGTCTGGTTATTGCAATAGGTAGCAATGCAACTGCTTTGCAGTTTGATGAAATAGTCTCAGCCTTGCTGACGGAGGAGATGAGACGGAAAAATATGGACAACCAGAATGGTGATGCCTTGTCTGTACGAGGACGTCCCAGAACATAAACAAAAATAAGTCATCGAGTGGGAGATCTAAATCTAGAGGGAGATCTAAATCTCCCCAGGAAAACCTACAAAGGTGGTGTGCTGGAAATGCAGAAAGGAAGGGCACTTCAGAAGGGAGTGTAAATCTAAAGCTCCTGATAAAGGAAAGGGATCTGATGATGCTCCTTCTACAGAGGCGAAAACCACCTCAGATGAAGGTGGGGAGTGTACTTGGCTTCTTCAAGTACACATGTAGATCATGAGGCATGGTTGATTAACTCAGGTGCATCCTTTCACTTCACTCCCCATAGAGAGTGGTTCTGCGAAATACGATGGTGGTGAAGTCTTCTTAGGAGATGATAGGAAGGCTAGAATCATTGGTCATGGAAAAGTAAAGTTGAAGTTGCAAGGTGGAAGGGTTAGAACCCTTCCGGGTGTTCTGCATATTCCTACGTTGGCCAGAAATCTAATTTCTGTAAGCAAGTTGGATGATGCAGGTGTAAAGACAGTGTTCAAGAACGATACCTGCAAGATGGTTCGAGGAGCACTGGTATTGATGCAGGGATTTCGGATTGGAACTCTGTACAAGCTGCAAGGTAGCACTGTTGTTGACGGGTGCAATAGTTATATGGTTCCTGAAAAATGGAGAAGAAAATCTAGTGGTCTCTGGAGAGAAGACCATGTTGTGGCATCAAAGGCTTGGACATATTGGAGAGAAGGGCCTTCGAATACTTCATGGTAAAGGTATGGTAGTAGGTATGAGTAATAGCTCTCTGGATTTTGATTTCTGTGAAAATTGTGTATATGGGAAGCAGAATCGGGTGAGTTTCCCCTCTGGTGGTAAGAGGACGAAACAAATATTAGAGCTTGTGCACAGTGATGTGTTTGGACCTGTGAAAGTTCATCACTGGGTAAGTCTGTGTACTATCTATCATTTATAGATGACTTCTCAAGGAATACATGGATATATTTCCTTAAGAAGAAATCTAAAGTCTTTGATAGGTTTTTTAAAGAATTTAAGGCTCTGGTGGAAAATCAGACAGAGAAGAAGATAAATGTACTGAGGACAGATAATGGTGGAGAATTTTGCATCAAGGAATTTGAAGAATTTTGTAAGAAGTGTGGTATAGCACGGCAGAAGACTACTCCATATACACCTCAGCAAAATGGAGTCGCAGAAAGAATGAACAAGACGTTGATGGAAAGGGCAAGGAGCATGCTCAGTGGTGCCGGGTTAGGACAGGAATTCTGGGCAGAGGCGGTGGATACTGCATGTTACTTGGTCAACAGGTCACCTTCATCAGCGTGGAGGATAAGACTCCACAAGAAGTATGGACTGGTAAGAAACCCTCTCTTTCACATCTGAGGGTATTTGGATGTGATGCATATGTACATGTTCCAAAGGAGAAAAAACCAAGTTGGATAGTAAATCTGAAAAGTGCATCTTTATTGGGTATAAGGATGGTTTAAAGGGTTATAAGCTTTGGAACCCAGTAACAAGGAAGGTTGTGTACAGTCGAGATGTGGTCTTCAGAGAGGTGAAAGATGTTATTAAACATGAAGTCCAACCAAAGGAACCTCTGAAGATAGAGTTTTAACTAAAGGAGGAAGAATCAGACTCCGTAGCAGAGGAGGAATCAGAAGATGGAGAGCCACAAACTTCGGCTATGAGAAAATCAACTCGAGAAAGAGGGCAGCCATAAAGGTATAGTCCATCTGCTTTCTGTTCAAACTTTGCTTTGTCTATTACTGATGATGATCCCAGAACTATGAAAGAAGCAGTGGATTCAGAGGATCGAAAACTCTGGAAAGAGGCCATGGTTGATGAAATGGCATCTTTGTACAAAAATGAGGCTTGGGATCTGGTGGAGTTTCCCACTAGAAGGAAATCCATTGGCAGCAAAGCGATATTCAAGAAGAAGACAAATGCAGAAGGGAAGGTGGAGAAATACAAATCTCGGTTGGTAGCAAAAGGTTATTCCCAAGTGCTGGGAATTGATTTTGGTGATATTTTTTCTCCTGTTGCCAAGGTAA
>APFE030181128.1:7002-39773 GCA_000404065.3 Pinus taeda | reverse complement strand
CGTGGAAAGAATATAACACAACTCAACAGGTATTGGACGTGATGGTTTTTCGGTCCATGGTATTGGATGCTTCGGCATGTATAAATAAGTATTGTAACATTGAAAGGAATATAATGAAAAATCAAGCTGGTAGTCCCGATTTTGGGATCTAGGGAGAATCTCTATGCATATGTGTTTTTATGTGTTATGATCTCGCATTGTTTATTTTTCTGTGATTTAGAATTCATATGTAGGTAATTTATGTACAGGGTTAGAACCTACAGCAACTAGATGACACTAAAGTTGCCTCCCAACCTTCTACTTCATCAGATTCTCCCTCTCCTCCTTCCTCTTCACTTGATAAAGCCGATAAAGCTAAAAATCAAGTGACTGAGAAGAAGAAGAAACAGAAAGAGAAAAAGGAAAAGAAGAAAAAGGAACCAAAATCGAAAGGGAGCAACCGAATGTCGAAAATCCTCGCACCGCACCATCGAAACCTAAATCTCCTTGTGTCATTTGCAATGGAGACCACTTTCACTGAGATTGTCCTTGCATCCCTCAGATATTAAGGAACTCGTCTCCTCGTTTTCACAATCCGGTGGCATCAACCTCTGACGAACATGTTGAATGCACACCATCAACTAGTGAAAGTGAAGCACATGGATAGAAAAGGAAAGAACGCTGTCCATCGTTGTCCCTTCTTGGACGAGGCTAAAAGAGTTTTGGATGACCGTCCTACTTCACCGCTACGGCTTCCTCCTGGATATAAAAAAACTCTTGCCAAGTCCTCCACCAGTTGAAAATCCGGCTGGCCCGTCATTATGGTCAGCCGAAGCATCTATCATTGAAAATGAACCCTCTGAATCCATACCAGACGAAAGTCGAAAGGTTGATACGGCAGTTGACCTAGTCTTGCCTTCAGAGTGTTCATCTTCGAATGATACCGTCACTGAAGAGAAAGAGAATGACACCGTTCAAATTCTTTTCATCAACACAGACTTTGATGAACTTGGGGGCAGTCCTCCCGTTCCTTTATCACATGAAGGAAGTTCATCAGAGTCATATTCGGTCGTCTATGCAGTCCCACGACCAAGCAACCTAGTTGTTTCCTTCGACTGGAATCTATTAGGCAAACCCCATTTACCAGCTAGTGTACCATTCAAAATCATTGTACAAGCTTACATAATGGTTATGGCTGGTACCATCATCGATGAAGGGGCTTCTGTGAGTATCATTTCCTCAATTGCTTGGAAAGCACTTGGTTCGCCATCGCTTTTGCCTGAAATGAGAAATCTGACAGGCTTCGACAAAGGAACCAGTCGACCTTTAGGGATCCTTTAAAATGTTCCCATTACTTTGAGAAGGAAAACTGTTCACATAAAAGTGATGGTATTTCATTGACCCTTTGATTATAATCTACTCCTTGGATGCGACTATATTTATTGCATGGGGGCCATCGTCTCCTCACTCTTTAGAGTCATGTGTTTTCTGCGCGAATGTAGAATGGTCAAGCTCGTAAACCAAATGACATTCCCCAGTTCACACATCACAAATAGACAAATGCCATCCCTAAATGGTCTCTTCATGTAAGGAATGTCTCATCGATCTGCAGTCCATCCACCTGATAAGCATGAGTGATTCAGGAGGATGTGACTGAAAGCCAGGGGGAATGCACCCTGGTCTATTTCGGCAGGAAAACCTTGGGTATAGAGTAGGTTTCCGTGAAGGATATATGACTAGTCTGACGAACCCATCATTACAGGAAAATGGGATTAGGTTGGAATAAGATACCTTCGTTAAAGTTATGTGAGTGGAGTATCTCTATGCCACTCCCCTTTGTCTATTTTGGTAGACATTGCCAAGGAAGCATTTTATCTGCTACGCGGATGAAACTTTCATGGTAACCTAGGAACTTGTCGCTATACCTGGGGGCATGCAAACCTTTCCACATGCAAGTGAAGAGTGACTATTTATTCTTTAAATCTATAAGACCTCTAACCCTTTACACCCGTAAGACTAGTCGTTTCCTAGCTTGCATAAAGAAAGGATCTGGGGCAAAGCTTTAAAGATGTAAGCCCCTTCAAAATAGCATCCTGAATGAGACATTCTTATCATACGACTGGCGAGCAATGTTACCACAAGGTTCAAGCTCGTTAAAAAATAAGCCCCCCATGAGCAGTTTTAGCGCATAGTTCAAGCTCGTTAAAAAATAAACATAAGTCATGAGCAAATGTTCCCCCTAGCATTTAAGCTCATTAAAAAATGAACCGGTAAATAACCATTGTGAATGCCTTATCACCAGCTTTTGAGCCTTGGTCGTGTTCTCATCATCACCTCCACTCTGTTTTTAGCCGATCATTCACCCCCATATGATTGTTTACCCTTCGAGGAACATCTGCGAAGAGTGATTCTATTAGCCATCCTTGTGACACTGCCATGATTGGAAAATTCCAAATCTTACCTAGAATCAACTGCTACCCGAAACCCTCACTCGTTCCTTGAAAATGAGTCTCCTTTAAGCTCTTTTCAACTGACTCATAAAATATGAAAAGATTGCTGAGTGACTAGCCTCTCCAGCTCGTTAAAGTCATCGGAAGTGTTATCCCTCCTCTAGATTTTAATCTTTATGGACCTGAGGGATTATTACACAAAACGATCGAGCGCTTATCTTGTTCGGCTCGTTAAAACTATCGAAAATTTATCCCTTTTGTATTATTTTATGCTTTTTTGGACTTAAGGGATTACACAACGAAAAAGAATTGTTGGAGTCTCCTTTACGTTCCTTTCAGACTCTGTAAAATTGAAAGGGACCGATTTATCTTTGTCATTAAACTTGTTAAAACCAAATATCGACAAACTCGTCCAAATGGATGAGAACGAGTTTCACTGTTGCTAGGCTCACTAAAATATAGCGACAGGTTCACCTGAAGGGCGGATTATAGAAAAAACATATGTTATCCTCCTCAAGCTTGAAAAAAATAAAGAGGTACTAGTCAGCAATGACTGGGGAAAAATGGGAAGAAAACTTGAAAAAGTTTCATTGGTAGCAATTCGCTCTTGAACATGACACTTTCCTTCCACATCCATGCCGGTTTGGGTTGTTTCGTTCACTGGTCATCACCATTGGTCCATCACACCATCCATCTTTGGGGTTAATGCTACCAATTCATCATTAGTGTCACTGATATGTTCAAGAGAAGTCATTTAGACAATTCACCTGTGTCTCACCCACTGCAATACATTCATGCTCCATGCCTTCATGACTACCACCCTAAACCCTGTATTGTTAGATTATTTTCACCTCAAAAATCATTTGCTTCGTTCTGTGTCATTGATGTGGGATTTATTAAGGCCCTCCTGTGACGGGTCACTTCTTGTCGACATCAGCTCATTATCCAAGAAGTTTACTTAGTAACAACCCTTTCAGTACTTTGAAGCTTGAATGCCTCAATGGCAAGTTTCTCACTTTCGGCGACAGGTTTAGATCAATGGCCTTCGATTGAGAGATTTTATGTGGTGTTCGATGCCAAGTACGTTTTCACACCACGTGAATTGTACTGTAGTACCTTGAGGGTCATTGTCATTATTGGTGATTCCTCTCATGCCTATTAACAGCTTACATCATTGGCTGGTAATCAGACGATGTCTTTCCATGTTCGACTCCGGAACATTTTTCACATGGATCTACTTGTAATTCGAGTGAAGATTGAACAAGTTTTGAAGACCCCAGATCTAGCTTCATCCATCCAGGCTGTGATATATTCAGGAATATAAAGACATCAAGTGTACATCATTGCCGAACAGATGATCATCCAAATCAAAGGATGATGAGTCCGAATCATCAGTCTGTCACACAGACGATTGTCTGTCCTATGTACATGAAAATGAATTTATAACGTTGAGCATGGGAATGCCCTCCTCAGCTAGACCATGAAAAAATGTTGTCAAAATAATGTATTGTACTGTATCTTGTTACAGGTCACCTCCCAGCTCGAAAAAACTTTGGATCCTCATAGTAAAGCATTTCACCCGACGTCAGAAAGATTAACGACCTCATGCTTTAGGGGGAAACTGTTATAGAAATTTTTAGGCACTTCAACCCCAATCATAAATGTCCATAAACTGAGGGCTCCTAAGTCCCTAAACATGTTGCTTCACTACCTAAAGGAACAAGGTCAGCTGATTACATCATCTCCCAGAAGTTCTCCACTGAAAACGGCTCATAAATGGTAAAAACTGGACCATACTGAAAGCCCAGTTAGAGGGTGTGATGCATATCACCTTCCCAGTGTACAAGGTGTGATGCATACTGAATTTTTCCTCTGTAGGGTGTGATGGTTGGGAATGGACAAATGGCTGGGACAAAATGGGAGGTGGAAGATCATGGAATCTTCCAGAAGCTTCCCCTTTGACACTTGCCTCTCTATTTTCGACCAGGGATGAGTAAGAGATTATCATTCTCCAAGTGGAAGGAGGAACTATCAGAGAGAGGACACTAATAAATATCCCAGAAGATGACTCACCTCCCTATAATCATCTATATATGGATCCCTCATCACAAAGATCCAGAGGCTGGAATTCTGTATCTTATATAGAAGTGTTGTTCGTTTTCTGGTGTACATTCATAGTGTTGGGTGATCTAAGTGTTGCTTGAGGTGAAGAAGGGCTTTCTAGATGGAGGATGATACTAGGTCAGAACATATGGTTGTAATCCTCTTGCTACTTTTCATCTTAATAAAGCTATTCAAGTTTTCCTCCATATTCTTGTGTACTTGTTTATATATGCATTTGTATGGTTAAAGCACATCTGGTCCTGTGTTATTTATGAATATAGATCTTTGTTTCTTCGATAGTAGTATGTTGCTGTGATTCCACATGTCCTCTTTGAAGCTAGGTAGATGAAGAAGAAGCAGGGAAGCTCTATCAAGAAGGAGAGGAAATCAAGCGCAAGACTAAGGTTGGTCTCCTTGGTCCTCCTCTTGTCTATTTTCATAAAGGAAAACGAATGTAGGCTTTACTTGTTTGTTTCTAAGATAGCTACCAGTCTTCGTGGGAATAGTAGCATCCGAGTGGACACTATTCCCAGTAACACTCTTCGCTTGCATGCGGAAAGGTTTGCGTGCCCCAAGGTATAGCAAAAAATTCCCAGGTTACCATTAAATCTTTCCATCAACGTCGTAGACAAAATGCTTCCTTGGTGATGTCTACCGAAATAGACAAAGGTGAGTGGCGTAGTCGCTTCCCCTCAAATAAATTTGACGAAGGTATCTTATTCTAGCCTAATCTCATTTTCTTGTGAGGATGGGTGTGTCAGACTAGTCATATATCCTCTGCACAAACCTACTCTATCCCCAAGGTTTTCCTGCCGAAACAGACCAGGGTGCATGCCCCCTGGGTTTCATTCATATCCTCTTGAATCAATCACACTCATCAGGTGGATGGACTGGATATCGATGAGACATTCCTTGCATGAAAAGACCATATAGGGATGGCATTTAACTATTTGCTATGTGTGAACCGGGGAATGACAGTTGGTCTACGAGCTTGACAATTCTGCCTTCGTGTGGAAAACACATTACTCTAAAGAGTGAGGAGACAACGGCTCCGATGCAATAAATATAGTCACACCCAAGGAGTAGATTATAATATAGGGGTCCTTGGACTACCATCACATTCATGTGAACGGTTTTCCTTCTCAAAGTAATAGGAACATTTGGAAGGATCCCTAATGGTCGACTGGTTCCTCTGTCAAAGCCTGTCAGATTTCTCATTTTAGGCAAAAGCGATGGCGAACCAAGTGATTTCCAAGTAGTTGAGGAAAGGATACACACAAATCCCCTTCATCTATGATGGTACTAGCCATGACCATTCTGTAAGCTTGTACAATGATTCAGAATGGTACACTAGCTGGTAAATGGGGTCTGCCTAGTAGATTCCAATTGAAGGAAATGACTAGGTTGCTTGGAGGTGGGACTGAATAGATGGCCGGATATGACTCTGATGAACTTCCTTCCTGTGATAAAGGAACAGGTAGACTACCCCCAAGTTCATCGGAGTCTGTGTTTACAAAAATAATTTGAACGATGTCATTCTCTTTCTCTTCAGTGCTGGTATCATTCGAAGATAAGCATTCTGAAGGAAAGACCGGGTCAACTGTCGCCTCGACCTTTTGAATTTCATCTGGTATGGATTCAGAGGGTTCATTTTCAATGATATACATTTCGGCCAACCACCATGGCGTGCCAGCCGGATTTTCAACCAGTGGGGATGTGGCAAGAGTTTTTTATATCCAAGAGGGAGCCGTAGTGGTGAAGTAGGATGGTCATCCAAAACTCTTTTAGCTTTGTCTAGGAAGGGACAACGGTGGATGGCATGATCGCCTTCACACAATTTGCAAGGAAATTTGTGATTCCTATTCTGTCCAGATACTTCACTTTCACTCGATGATGGTGTGCATTCAACATGATCATCAGAGGTTGACGACATTGGATTGTGCAAACGAGGAGACCAGTCCTTTAAGATCCAAGGGATGCAAGGACGATCTCAGTGATAGTGGTCTCCATTGCAAATGACACATGGAGATTTAGGTTTAGACGGTACTGTGTGAGGATTTTCGCTAGACGATGCCTAGTTGTCGCTTTCATTTTGGTTCCTTATTCTTCTTTTCTTTTTTCTCTTTCCGGTTCTTCTTCTTCTGAGTTACTTGATCTTTAACTTTACCATCTTTATCAAGTGAAGAGGAAGGAGGAGAGGGAGAAACAGACAAAGTAGAAGGTCGGGGGGTAACTCTAGTATCATCTAGTTACTGACTTGACTATTCGGGAATTATGGTATTCTGAACGACAGAGGTAGAGAAGAGCCATACGGGAAAACCAATCATCAACCTTGGAAGTGACAATGTGGCCATATGGGGTGCACCAACATCTCCCCAAGAGGAGAAAGGACAAGGATTTCCTCTAAGGGGAAATCCTTGGTTGGTAGACTCAATTTTTCTCAACCTAAAGAGCAACGAGGGAATTTGTGATGGTATTCCGATTAAAATAAATTTTAGACATTTTGACACAACTTGCTTTTTCAATTTTTAAGAGTCGAGAAAAAAGAAAGATGACTCTAGTCACCTTCGATTTTTAATGAGCTTGAAGTGACAAGTGCTCAGATGGACCTTTTCTTTTAAGGAGTCTAAAAAGGAGAAAAATATACTTCTTTGGAAAACTAGGCAGAGGGGATTACCAAACCAATCACAAAACTGCAGAATACTTTTTATGGTACGGAAGTTAATCTTCCCAAATGTTGTGTTCAGTGCATTGCGATCGATAGCGCGGCAGACATGGCTTCCTAAGGATAAATGATGCAGCCTATTGTGGTCTCCCAATATATACTTGAAAATACGTGGGAGCACATGTTCGTACTGGCACTTGCCATCTCAGAGTGTATGAATCACCCAACCAACAATGAAAACAACAGTTACCAGGAGTTACGACGCCGGAATACGTCTATAGCCTAGACTTCTAGATGTTGTGCGTTAGGTTCCAAAGTGTTTTTAGATTCATTAAATTTATTTTATAGTTGATCTTTGTTAAAAAATTTCCTTTCAGGTTCACCGCGTGATGTGTATACAATTCCTAAAATGCAATATAAGATGATAACCAACTGTTTAATCTTCTTTTGGCAATGAAAATCCTAGCTACTAAGGAAAGAAAGTTGAGAGTCTTTCAACAAAGAGCACAAAACACACACTAAATGCACTGTCCTAAATCAAACCAAGCAGTCTAAATTCAAATGCACATGCATGTATTTGTTTTCAGCCTTCTTAATGTATGAATGACAATAAGAAAGCTAAGCGCAAATTTGAATTATTTTCAAAGCGACAATACTCAACAAATTTCTTTTCAAAATGAAGTGAAGGTAAGGGTGACACTTTGCGATTTCGAAATGAAAACTATTTTTCGACACTTTAAAAACTACTAATTCAAATCATATACAAGAGTAATAGTATAATCAACTATCAAGAACAATGGGATTCTCTTCTATAACTGGAAACAACACTTATGACACTTTCAGATTAAGAAACGATAGTTCGACTATGCTACTTCTTTGCAAAAGAGAACTGAAAATGGTGCACAATACATAAGAAAAATTACAGTTCTTTGCACAATAGAGGCAGAATGATGGAAGAGAAGGGGGTTTTCGCAGAGATATACTAACCAAAGACAGTAAAACTCCTGAATAGAATTGCAAATAGTGAAGGAAAAACCAAAGGTTGAAGGTAAAGTTAACCTTCCTTGACCATCACACCTGTCACATAGGGAAACCAGTATGCAGTGCACCTACTCCACATGGGAAGTGTGATGCATACAGACTGCCTTGAAGGGAGGGTGCAATGGTACCAGTGTGAGACTTTTAACCAGTTCTTGCTCATAATTTGCAATTCAGTTCAGCGATTTAGGCCGAGTAAGTGATGTTCAGTAAATGTAAATCACAGGGGTTGATCTAAGGAGGTTACTAGAGCCACCACTTAGGGAAATTAGAATGTTTGCAGATCGATTGTTTAATTCATAAACAAAACCCAAAGATATAGACTGAAGCAACATTGATCTACTTGCATTTGTATAACAAATGCAGTTTGAAGGCTAGCTGGCTTGACTTCAGGCTCCATCTGTAAGTTTATTAAAATAAAAATATGACTAACAAACAACTTTTCACTCCCCAGTGGAGTCTCATTTGTTATCGGGATAGTGTCCACTCGGAAGCTGCTATTCCCACTAAGACTGGTAGCTATCTTAGAAACAAACAAGTAAAGTCTACTTTCGCTTTCCTTTATGAAAATAGATAAGAGTGGAACAAAGGACACCAACCTTAGTCTTGCGCTTGGTTCCCTTGCTTGATTCCTCTGCTTTCTGATAGGTCTTTGTTGCTTCTTCTTCATCTGCCCAGCTTTAAAGAGCACCTGTGGAATCAAAGAAACATACTACTATTGAAGAACAAAGATCTATATTCATAAATAACACAGGACCAAATATGTATTAACCATACAAATGCATATACATTCAAACATACAAGAATATGGAGGAAAACTTGAATAACTTTATTAATATCAAGAAAAGCAAGAGGATTACAACCAATAGTTTTGATCCAACATCATCCTCCAGCAAGAAAGCCCTTCTTCACCTCAAGTAAAGCTTATATCACCCAACACTATGAAGTTTCACCATAAAACCAACAACACTTCTCTAAAAGATACAAAATTCCAGCCTCTGGATCTCTGTGATGAGGGATCCATATATAGATGATTGTAGGGGGGTGAGTCATCTTCTGGGGTCTTTATTAGTGTCCTCTCTCTAATATTTCTTGATTCTACTTAGAGACTGATGATCTCTTGCTCATCCCTGGTTGAAAACAGAGAGGCAAGTGTCAGGGGGGAAGCTTTTGAAAGATTCCATGATCTTCCACCTCGCAAACTATCTCTGCCATTTGTCCATTCCCGAACATCGCACCCTACAGAGGTGCCATTCACTATGCATCACACCCTTTACACTGTGAAGGTGATATGCATCGCACCCTCTACACTGGGTATTCAGTATGATCCAGTTTTGACCATTTCTGAGCAGTTTTTAGTGTAGAACTTCTAGGAGATAATGTAATCAGCTGACCTTGTTCCTTTAGGTAGTGAAGTAACACTTTTAGGGACTTAGGAGCCCTTAGTTTATGGACATTTATGATTGGTTTTGTAGTGCCCAAAAATTTCTATAACAACGTCATTCTACTTCAAGTATATAATAACCACATGTTCAATGCATATTAGGCCTTCAAGGAAGATGATGTTGCCTTATTGTTTCTTCTTGCATATAAGGCTAACACCATTCCTTGATTATTGCACGCTGAGAAGATGATTGTTGACAAGATACTAGGATCACCTATTATAGTACAACTATTAGTGAGCTAGTTGATGTCTCTCCTTTTGATTCATATTAGGCATTACTAGTCACCAATTATGTTTCTCCCAGTTTTGAAAATACACAATAGGTATTGGATCCTGAATTCTGACTAGAATGGGATATAATGGTGGTGGACTTGAAAAGAATGGACATGGAATTACTTCCCCTATTTTCCTCTAGATATATATATCTAGGGTAGGACTTGGATATAATGTTATTTTTACCTCCTTGTGTACACCTATCCCTATTAAACCTAGGGAAGTGATATTTGTTACAATTTGGATTTAGACTAAATAAAAGCCCACTACTAATTATAATGAACAAATTGATGATTTGGTTGTTCTAATATTTAAGAATGTTGTTGATACATTGATGATAAGCTAGGTTGTTTGACTCATATTCATAAATCATACCTTTTCCATACTCCAATAGACTATATCTGTGTTCCATACAACTCTCCCCATCATATGAATTGTACACATTTGACTAAGAACTAGATTTCTTGGAAACTAGTGATTTTGACTTCAAATATTTGCAAAAGTTTCATGAAAGGATGAATCATGAATCAATTTCAAATATTTGAATCAACTATGGATGATCATAAAATTCTTTAAAAATTGGTTTGAGGAATTCATATAGATGTGTCTCCTCAATTGTACAGTCATGCAACACTACTTTTTGTTGTAACTAAAGGATTTATAGTGGTTGACTAAGGATTTATCGAAGATATCAATTGAGCAAGTTTTGATCAGGTGGTTCATCAACTATGCTTTTATTATTCCCTTAGTTTTAAGAGTGTTATTCAAGTTATTAATTTGACTAATTTATTGCCAGATTATTCAATGACTTGTCTCGAATTTTTGAGACCAAATTCCGAGTATGATTGATAGATATTATTGGCATAACATAGACTATTTTATTTACATATAATGATGTGTTATTGTATAGTTGACCAATCAACTAGGAATTTTGTTTGAATAACAATTGGTAGAAACACAAATTTAGTGGGCGTATCCTCTTTGTTGGGTATGTGTTATATTCTTTCCACGACTATTCCCACGCGCGAACCCAATAATGGTTGTGAAGACCAAAGGATGGGGGTGGACTCAATGATGGTGGGTGTACCTAGCCATGGTTTTGGGAATCATGGTTTTGTCCATGTTGTATTTTTTATATACGGTCAAGGGAGCTACGATTATGTTATAATCGATCGTTCCTAGTTTTTGATTTATGAATGATTCAACACACACACACACACACACACACTCACATAGGTATATATATATATATATATTGTAACATTGAAAGGAATATAATGAAAAATCAATCTATTTTTCCCGGTTTTGGGTTCTAGGAGAAAATATTTGTGTGTATATGTTATATAAGACATTGTTTGTAGCTAATTTCTTTACAGGGTTAAAACCTAGATTTGGTATCAAAGATGTTTCGACATTAAGGGAACACCTTTTAAGGGGTTTATTTCTTGGGCCTGTGTTAGAACATATTACAATGGGAGATCTGTGGAATCAATTCTTGCGGTGAAAGGAGACGGTGAACAGTGGAAAGATAGAGATCAAGAAATTCAATGGAGAAAGTTTTGAGTTGTGGAATATCAGGATGGAGGATCTATTGGTGGACAAAGATCAGTGGATTGTTGTAGATCTAGGTATGAAACAAACAAGAATGTTGACATAAGATTGGGGAAAGTTAGATCAGAAGGTAAATAACTCAATATGATTGTGTCTCTTAGATTCAATATTGTTGAATGTATCAGGGGAACCTACGGTAAAGGATTTTTGGGAAAAGTTAGGGACTTTGTACCAATCTAAATCCATAGTGAACAAACTGTTCCTGTGGAAAAATAGTATAACCTGAGGATGAAGTATGGAGACTTGGTGATAGAGCATTTAAACACATTCAACACCATGGTAATTCAATTGTTATCTATTGATATTAAAATTTTAGATGAATATAAGTGCATGAATCTATTGTATTCTCTCCTAGACTCATGGGATAGTCTGGCTATTGCTATAGGTAGCAATACAACAACCTTGATGTTTGATGAAATAGTCTCATCCATTTTTTTAAAGGAGATGAAACGAAAAAATATGGGGAGTCATAATGGGGATGCCTTGTTTGTAAGAGGATGGTCCCAAAACAGAAATAGAAATAAGTCCTCAAGTGGGAGATCTAAATCTAGAGGGAAATCTAAATCTCCATGAAAACTTGTACAGGTATGCTGGAAATGTGGAAAAGAAGGGCACTACAAAAAGGACTATAGATGTAAAACTCCTAAGAAGGGAAAGAAACATGATGATGCTCCTTCTGCAGAGGCAAAAACCACCTCAGAAGAAGGTGGGGATGTGTACTTGGCGTCTTATTCAAGTAAACATGTAGATCATGAGGCATGGTTAGTTGACTCAGGTGCATCCTTTCATATGACTACCCCATAATGAGTGGTTATGCGAGTACGAGAAATATTGTGGTGGTGACATATTC
Organism: Pinus taeda; assembly: GCA_000404065.3. Taxonomy (NCBI): domain Eukaryota; kingdom Viridiplantae; phylum Streptophyta; class Pinopsida; order Pinales; family Pinaceae; genus Pinus; species Pinus taeda. The sequence goes on along the minus strand of APFE030181128.1, from coordinate 27,360 downwards.
TTAAAGGATGACAGGAAGACCAAAATCATAGGACATAATAAATTAAAACTAAATTTGCAAGATGGAAGGATTGGAACACTTCCTAGCATACTGCACATTCCTACATTGGCCAAAAGTCTAATTTATGTAAGCAAAATGGATAATACAGGTGCAAAAATAGAGTTTGAGAATGATACCTGTAAGATGGTTTGAGGAGTATTGGTATTGATGAGGGGAGTTTGAATCAGAACTCTATAGAAGCTGTTGGGAAGTATTGTTATTGAGAAGTGCAACAGTTATGTGGTTCTTAAAAGTGGAGTAGAAAATTTTATAGTCTCTAGTGAAAAGACTATGTTGTGGCATCAAATACACGGGACGCATTAAAGATAAGGGCCTTCAAACACTGCATGGTAATTTTATGGTAGAAGGTATATCTAATTTCTCTCTGGATTTCAATATTTGTGAACATTGTGTGTATGGGAAGCAGAATCATGTGATTTTCCCCTCTACTGCTAAGAAGGTGAAAGGGATATTAGAGCTTGTTCACATTGATCTATTTAGATCTATGTCAGTTCCATCATTTGGTAAGTATACGTACTATGTATCATTTATAGAACACTTCTCTAGGAATACATGGATATACTTCCTTAGGAAGAAGTCAAAATTATTTGAAAGGTTTAAGGAATATAAGCCTCTAGTGGAAAATGAGACAGAGAATAAGATTAAGGTTTTGAGGATAGGTAATGGTGGAGAGTTCTACAAGAAGGAATTCAAAGAGTTCTGTAAGAAGTGTGGTATAACATTGTAGAAGATTAGTCCATAAAAACCTCAACAAAATGGAGTTATAGAATGAATGAATAGGACGTTGATGTAAAAGGAAAGATGTATGCTCAGTGGCATTGGATTAGGGTAGGAACTGGTTGATGGTGTTGGACCCACCAACATTCAGGGGATCTCCTTGATATGAAGTCCCAACTAGATGTCATCCAGGTGGATATTGGTGGTCAGCCGCCTATTCCACTTGGACCGCCACCATTGTTTCTGTTAGTTTTTCAGGTCCTGAACTACCATAGCCGTTTTGAGGCCCTAAAAAACGTTTTTTTGGGAAAATAGGGACCAAAAAGGGGCTTTCACCAATGTTGGTCATTCAAAAGTTGTATTCTTTGGATGGATCTTTCTAATGAGGTATTATGCGTGTCAAATGGAGATCGTATGCCAAAGTTACGACCCCGGGAAGTTGATGTACCAATTTACCCAAACGGGGCCCATAGTTTGAAGCTTAATCTCCTAGGGTTAGGTTTTTGGATGTTTAGGGTTCTCCATTGTTTCTCAATAATAAACAGGGCTTTGAACCTCTTTGTAACACGGTTCAAAGGCATGTAGCCACCACATCTCTTCTTAGAGTTAAGCTACCATCACCCATGCTAGGGCTGATTTCCATTCTGTTTGTAAGCATATTTCAGTATTTAATATTAATGGAATGAAGTGTTATTTCTACTACATCTTTGTATTTATGGTTATATTTGTAATTTTTTGTGTTCTTGTTTAAATATGGATTAGTGGTATCAGAGTAGTCTTCTCTTTCTATGTTTTTCTTTGCATGTCCCCAACGAGGTAGACAATATAAGGAGTTAGGGCTTGATTTGGTTGAACCTTTGCAAGATTAGCCTTGCAAACCCCGACGAACTCCCATGGAAGAAGAAAATAAAGATGAGGGGGAAGGAGATCCTATCAAAATATTACTCGAGGACACCCTTGAAAAATAAATGAAAGTGATGATGGATAACTTTTCGCAGATCCTTCAATGGTTGCCCACCAGCAGCACATCCACATCCAACAACCACTTTGGAGGATCCACTCCTTTTAAGCTACAAGTAAACTTTGACATTCCATATTTAAGGGGAAAATAGATGCAGATGTTGTGGATAAATGGTTAAATATGCTAGAAAGACATTTTTCTATTCATGATTTTTCTAGTCGAGAAAATATTATTTTTTCTCTTCTCAAAACTGCCCCCAACATCAAGGACTAGTGGGAAACCTACTGTGAGCAGAAGGATGAAAGTACAACCTCACTGTTTTCAACCGCACCCACATGGAATTCATTCCGTGATGCCATTAAGGAGTAGAACTACCATGTTGGGAGCTATCAAGATAAATACATAAAGTGGACAATGTTGTAGTAGGGAAGGGACTAAGAGGTGTTGGAATTTACCAATGCTTTTCATACCTTTCACATGAAGTGGGTATCAAGGATTTGGAGAAACATTTGGTACTTAAGTATAGTGGTTTCCTATACAGGTGCATTGAAGGTGAGATGGATTTCCTAGGCATCTCCTTGCTTAGCACCACGTACCAATACGTACTCATCAAGATCGAACAAAAGTTTAAAAAGAAGAAGCGAGAATTTGGATATGCGAATCTGGAGCAAGGGAAAGGTGCCCCCAAAGCGTAGAACGAAGGACAAAGCTAAGGTGGGGTGACCCAAGACAACTCGTCAAAGTTGCAAGCAAAGAACAAAACTGCGAAGCTGAAAAAGGATACGGGAAAGTGGTGTGACTTCCATAAGGGATCCACTCACAACACAAGTGAGTGTTGGGCCAAGAAATCACTGGTGGCCGAGCTAAAAGCTTTGGATTAGATGCATGTTCTGACTCTAAGTCAGGACTAGACAATAGCAATGAAAAAGTGAAGCAAATTATCGATACAGAACCCAAAACCACCATTTCCACCACCAAGATCGAGAAGGAGTAACCCAGAGATCGAGTGCCACTTCCACTCAGAGATGTGCATAAAGAGTTCCCTGCTACAATTCCTTGTCAACATTGGGAGCCAAAAGAACCTCATTTTAGTAGAGCTTGTGAAGAAGACAGGATAATTGGTCACAAAACACCCACAACCATACACCATTCAGTGGCTTCACCAAGGACGAGATCTTCCCATGAGCCGACAGTGCTACCTTGCATAAAACATTAACCCCTTCACGAATGAGGTATTATGTGATGTTGCTCCCCTTGATGTTTGTGATGTATCATTAGCCCAACCATACTTGTGGAAGTGACATGCTGTGTATGAGTCAAGGCCTCGTGCATTTATTTTGCTTTGGGAAATAATTTTTAAAGGATACTGGAGGTAGCACTGCCTATCGATATCTCTTTGGTTACTACAAAACAATGTGGTAAGCTCATTTCCAAAATCGAGAAATTTGTTTTCCTGGTAATACGCCCTCAGGCAAAGAAGAAGACAGTGGCCACGATCTCTTGATATGGCCCCTCCACATGACAACAATAGATGGACAAGGTCGTGGAGGATATCGAGGGAATATTCACCTCCCCACAGGGGTACCTCTTCACTGTTAGGTCAAGTACTCCATCGATATAACCCCAAGTGCATCATTTCCCAATGGACTAATATATTGGTGCTTCTTTTTAGAGAACGACGAAATCAAAAGGTAGATTGAGGAGCTACTACAAAAAGGTCACATCCAACGAAGTACATCGCCCTATGCGAGTTCGATTGTGTTGGTACAAAAGAAGGATGGGACTTGTAGACTCTATATTGACTATTGGGCACTGACTAAGAACACTTTCCAAAATAGGTATCTGATCCCATAGATTGATGACTTTCTGGACCAACTCAAGGGGGAAAAATGTTTCAGCAAGATCAACTTGAAGTTTGGATATCACTAGGTACCAATCGAACCCTCCGAAGAGTGGAAGATTGCCTTCAAAGCTAAGGAGGACCTTTTTGAATAGTTGGTTATGCCTTTTGGGTTGACAAATGCTCCTGCAACCTTCATGAGACTAATGGATGACATCTTGTTTCCATTAATCACCTTGTTTGTAGTGGTATACTTGGATGACATCCTAATCTTCAGCCAGAGTTGGGAATAACACCTCCATCACATCCGACAGGTTCTCCAAACACTGTGGCAACACAAGCTATGTGCCAATTTGGAGAAATGCACTTTTGGCGTGACCTAGGTTCACTATCTGGGATAAATTATTGATGAACGGGGGTGCATGTGGATCCAAACAAGATCCAAGACATTAAAGATTAGCTAGCCCCAACCACTTTGATAGAGGTCCGCAACTTTCTGGGTTTGCCAATTTCTACCGCAGGTTCGTATTGGGGTTATCTCATATCACTTGGCCCTTGAGTCAAGTCACCAAGGGAGGAGCGAAAGAAATTTTATTTTGGTATGAATCTCAATAGAAGTCATTCGCGGAGTTGAAACATCACCTCTGGTCTGCACCAATGATGACATTACTAGATTTGCAAGAGCCATTTGAGATCAAGACGAATGCCTCTGACTATACTATTGGTGTAGTCCTTACTCAACTAGGGCATCCAATGGCATATCAAAGTGAGACACTTTCAGACATAGTTTGGAAGTATCCCACTTATGACAAAGAGATGTATTCCATTCTACAAGACTACTGACAATAGAAGCATTACATTTTGGGGAAGGAAACAATCATCCACATAAACCACCGACCCCTGCAGTTCATACAGATGTAATGGAAGTTGCAGAATGATCACCATTATAAGTGGTCTACATATGTACAAAAATTCCATTCGAATATCAAGTATAAGGAGGGAAACATCAATAATGTTACAGATTGCCTCAGCCGATCACCAATCATGGCATTAATCATTGTGCTCAACTCTTGTGGGCACGAGACTTCTGACTAGCCACTTTTGTACAAAGCGACCCAAAATTCAGCCATACATACCAGACGCTCTCGGAGGGTCTGTAAGTTCCAAATTTTCACCTCTAGGATGCCCTGTTATGCCACCTGGGACACATTTGTGTTCTTTCAAGCGAGCGTGCCAAGATGATTTTGGAAGTGCACTGTAGTCGAGTTTTTGGGCATATAGGGGTCAAGAAAATGGTGGCAATACTGTAGAATTATTTTTATTGGCTAAATCTTCGACATGATGTTGGGAAGTACATCAGATCCTGCACTGCCTGCGCCATTTCCAAACTAACCATCAAGAAGAAAGGCCTCTATACTCCTGTACCTACCCCTAGTCAATCTTGGGAATCCATATCCATGGATTACATGTTGGTCCTTCCTTCTACTATCCATGGAAATGACTGTGTTTTTGTGGTCATCGACAGATTCTCAAAGATGGCCATTATGGCGACTTGCAAGAAGAATGTCACAGCAGAAGCCACTACTAAACTCTTATTTGAATGAGTGTGGGTACACTTTGGGATCCAATAGTCTATTGTATTAGATTGTGATAGCAAGTTCCTCAATATATTTTGGTCTAGTCTCTGGTCAATGTTGGACACCAAGCTCACTAAGTCCACAACTTTCCATACTCAAACTGATGGCCAAACATAGGTCATCAATAGGATGATCATACACATTTTGTGCATGTAAAACTCAAAGCATCCATGCACATGGGATGAGAGTCTCCCCTATGTCTAGTACAACTATAACCGGTCCCTCCACAGCTCGACAAGCCACAACCATTTTCAGGTGGGCTTGGGCTTCCAGCCACTATGTCCCATTGATGTGGCCATACCATTTGCAGCTACTCAAGAAGATTCGGCTCATGTCCAGTCTGAAGCTGATAAGGAAAAAAACTTCATTGAGCACATCCAACATATATGCCAGTAGGTCAATGACATTCTGGAGAAATCAAATGCCAAGTACAAGCATCAACATGATCGACATCAGGTTCCACACAAGTTTTAGGTGGGTGATAAAGTCTGGTTTCATATGTATAAGGAACACCTTACCAGAGCCTATCAAAAACTTATACCACTCTGATATGGTACTTACACCATTACCAAGGCTATGGGAAAAAATGCATTTGAGCTCAGCATTCCCCCATTCCTTGGCTTGCACCCAGTGTTCAATGTGGACCTCCTTTGACCATACTTCCCACCATTGCTAGACACATCAAACAATGCAGAAGAACTTACATCTACATAGTTAAATCCAGATTGCATGGAACAAGCCACAACTAATTGGATCATGGAAACGAAGATCAAGAACAATCGACAACAAATGATCCAACTATATGAGTTGTCAAAGTAGGCCAACTCCTTCAACATGGAAAGTGTCTCAAAAGGGACCAAGTTCAATAGAATTTTACCCATCTCATGGAGGAACTCAATGAAATGGGGACCATTTCTTCCTAAGAGGGTGTTAGTGCCAGTCATTTCAATCTGTCACCAGTGATCAAATATGCTCTTACAAGGCGTTGTTAGGGTGTCAAGTCAATTTTTTGTCATTTCAGTGAATCTTCAAATAAAAATTTGGTCACTGCATGGTGATGTCTAGGCCACTGTTGCTCTGTTGACTTACTCATGGTCTTCATCACTCATCATGGTAATTTCCTTCTTCGAGGTATCACATCTTCATTTAAGTGTCTTGGGTCATGAAAGGGTTAAATTCCTCATTTTAGGTCATGGCCTAGGGTTTCACTCCATGTGTCATCATGATACTATATGTCAGAACAAAAAAATTTCCATCATGTGATTCAGTGGGTAAAGCGAGTTAAAATCTTAGGTAAAGTGAAATAAAGGTAAAGGTAATGTTTTATTTCAAATAAGACAATGTTGCAGTACACTACCTCGCCTCATCATTTCTCATAGGGACATGTTTTCTTCAAAATATGTTTCTGACCAAATTGAGAATAATTTTACAAAAGTGAAAGAGGTTGTTTCCATTATAGTCCAAGGAACAAAAATCTCCTTAATTTTATGTATGGGTATTATTATTTAGGGAAATTCCCAAACTACACTTGCAACGGCAGAGTTGTTACAATTCTGGATAGCTTGACTTCAAGACAATTTTTCAGGGATTTGGAGCAAGTTGTTGGTAGTGATTAAGGACTCTATTGTGTAGAAGACATCCTAATATTTCAAATGGTACCTTCATATCATGATTTTTATTAGTGGAAGATATCCAAAAGTGATCTTCACGTTGGTGCTGGGCTTTTGTTAGAGACACCCTAGGTTTCTGGAGTGAACTTGGAAAAATCAATGTTTCTCCTCGTTTGAGTGTCCCAATTACATTCTTGAGGTGTGCGCCTTGTAGCAGACTTCAAGATCTTTCCAACAAGCTATCAAGTTTGCAATTTGGAGCATTTTAGGGCTTCCAAAAGTTGTTAGCAATTCGCCGCTCCGCTTTTGTGAACTACACTGCGCTTCTGGGGGTGGCACTATGCTTCTGTGAACTGCATTGCGCTTCTATGAACTACGCCGTGCTTGTGCCAGAGTAGCCCAAAATGCATCAAACTTACCCAAATTTTGGTTTTGAATCTTGGAAACCTATTTCTTGCTATTCTAACGTTGTTCACAAGTAATTATAAGTCTTTTTCTCACCTTTTTCCTTTGGCAAGGTGAATGCAAATGCAAGTTTTCTTGATCTATGGTTTAGGTGAAATTTTCATGCTACAAGCACTAGTGTAATTGATGGTTTGGTTAGTTTTGATATTGAAAACATGTAAATATTCCACCTTACACCTCTGTACATGTTTAAAACACCGTTTGATTCACTAAATAACTTATCAATCATCAGATTGACTCACCCTTACCTAAACCCTAGCTCATACCTATCATTTTGAGCAGATTTCCTAGCAGCTCTATTTTTAAATTTCTCCTAGTCATTTCTTTCCATCATTTCACTCCATTTAAGCTTCCTAAGTTTTCTACCACCCCTATCCATCTCCCAAAATTCCCCTATCATCATCTCCCTTCCCTAACTCCCTCATTTCATCATTTCCTTCCTTGAGCAAGAAAATAGTCAGCTTAACAGTAAACAACTGATCATGGAGAAGGAACAGTCAAAGATGCTACATCAAGGAGGCAAAGGTAAAGTAGTGTTGGAGAATGGTGAACATGATGAACAGTAAAAGTAGGTTGAAAAGAAAAATCCAAGGACAAAGGTTCTGAAAAGCCATTGAAGAAAGAAAAATAACAAAACCTACTGAATGTAGACTTGGACATTGAAAACAGAATTGCTTTGGAAATTGGTGAAGACAGGGAGTTTTGGCTTGACAAGATCAATTTCTGCCTTGAGAAGCTCCTTGACAAGGTTAACAGGGATAACTAGTGCCAAAGGAAGATGGCCATCTATTATTACACAAGGAATCATTTTTCAAAGGTTAGAATTAAGCAGTTGATGGCTAAACTCAAAGAAAACCCTAAAAAGTAAAATTGAGAAGGAAAACTTGGAGATGCTTGCTGAGGCATCCATGAGATCTTAATATACCTCATTTTTCACTTCTAGACCAATTTTCAGAGTTTTCTACGCACTTTTGGTTTTTGGTGAATTTTGGTGCAAAACTCAGAAATTGCGCTAGTCACAAAAGAGCAGCGCCTGGGCATTGCGCTCTTTTCTCAGGCACTCAAATTAGAAATGGGTTACATTTTTGGAAATCCCTTGGCATCCTCTCAAAGCCCATTTTTTCATATTTTCCAGAGAGGGCTTAAATTTTGAGAAAAAGTGGAAAAAGTGGTAAAAAATCAGCTTTCTGGACCTCTTTTTGACGGGTGCTGCGCTTTTGGAGTGACCTTGGAGATTGGATTTTTGAAGGCCTTCCCATGGGTCATTTTAAAAAAATTCAAGGTGTTCTCGAAACTAGACTTGAAAATATCATCGACCATTCTTTCTAATCTTCAATTGGACCTCCAAAAGCCACCTTAACATGGGCTAAAATTTGGCACTGCGCTTCTGCAATTCCCTGGGTTTTTAATTTTAAATTTCACTATGTAAATTTCCTAGATTTCAGTTTGACTTGGTCAAAGTCAAAAATATTGATGTAATTGAACTTGGTTTGAGGTTAGATGATGTAGGAATGAATAAATGCACATGATAAGTTGTTTTTGATCTTTAATAGGCCTCATTAAGGAAGTATAATCCAAATCAAAGTCTACAAGAAGTGTTTGTATTTGACCTTCTCACTCTCACTAGTTGGTTGAGAGAATCTTGAAATCGGTTCCACCACCTAGGAATTTGAATCCTAAAGGTAGGGAAGTGGTTCAATTGAGTCTACATGTACTATTTCTTATTCAGAGAGAAAGGTTGGACTTTTTTGGAGGAGGCTTGTATGTTATGATCTTTTCAGCTAATACAGGAGCAGTTGCAACTATTTTTCAGGAACTCTAGTTCTATGAGTCTGCGGTGTTTGTTTATTATTTCTATCAGTTTCTAATGGCTAAATCATCTTTCTTCACATGATTTTTTTTATTTCTATGAATTACCTTGCAGTTCAATAAACAAGATTCTTGATTTCAAGCTCTGTTTATGTGGTGTTCATAGTTGTGTTTATTTCTTCTAAAGCTAATGAACTCATACTTACATATGCTCATTAGTCTCTTAAAAACTTTCTATTCTATAATAAATTGACAAAATTTCAAGTATACCATAGCCTACTAATACCTAGATCCTTTTTATAATTGTTTCTATATTCCTAAAGCCTAGACCTAATCACTTGCTCTAAACCCTAGTCCATCAAACCTTAAAATCTCAAAGTCACAAATACACAAACAAACTTTCATATCTAGCCTAAAAAATTTGTTCCTTAAAGCTATTCATTGATAAAAGTTTTGAGAGATTCCTCTGTAGCTCAGTAGAGCTAGCTACTGAGCTGAAAGTAGGTTCAAGGTTACCTCTTTCGATCTCCTCCTTATCCTAGGAAATTGTAGAGGATAACAGGGAGGAGGAATGATCTAGGTGGTTATTGGTGGCCACTTGCCTATTCCACTTAGACCCACACCATTATTTCTTTCAGTTTTTTAGTTTCCTTATTTGTAGCATGATTTACTATTTTCAATAGTTTTTTGAGTCCTGAACTTTTGGAGTCATTTTGAGGCCCTAAACAATGTTTTTTGGGAAAAAGGGTACGAACATGGGTCTTGGACTGGTGTTGATCATTCAAAAGTTTTATTCTTCAAATAAATATTCCTAACGAGGTATTGTGTGCATCAAACCAAGATCGTATGCCAAAGTTACGACCTTGAGAAGTTGATGTACCAATTTACCCAAATGAGGCCCATAGTTTGGCGCTTGATCTCCTAGGGTTAGGTTTTTTAATGTTTAGGGTTTCCCATTGTTTAGAAATAATAAATAGGCCTTTGAGCCTCATTGTAACACAGTTCATAGGCGTGTAGCTACTACATCTCTTCTCAGAGATAAGCTACCATAGCCCGAGCTAGTCTGATTTCCATTCTGTTTGTAAGCATATTTCAATATCTGATATTAATGAAATGAAGTGTTATTTCTACTGCATCTTTGTATTTATCATTATATCTATAATTTGTATTGTTTCTATTTAAATCTAGATCAACCTCACATTGTCTGGTGTAGGAGTCCCATCTGGTACGATGGCCTAGTTTCCATTATCTTAAAGATATGCCTTAGCTCTTTCTTGTCAACACGTGAGAGTGGTCTTATTTTTCTTTGAATAGTGAGGTTCATGTGCCTTGTGAGTGCTTGTTGTTACTTGCGTCAAAGTTATTTAAGCGCATAGGAAGAGGGTGGAAGTGAGTCTCAAGTTGAAAGGGAATAGTCCCAACTCTGCTAGAGACACACAACATAACAAGACATGCACAACTTTTGACGGAGTAGTCCACACGGATGCGGTAGTCACAAACACAAGGTGAAAAAATAGCACGTCCAACACCAAGCGGAATAGTCCACATGAGTGTTACGAGTGTTATAACAAGTTTACATGGATGAATCTGTCGAGTGTGTTAGTTCGAGTCTTCGCAGCTTGTCACCAGGGATCAAAATGAGCTCTTACTATTTTTGGTTTTGGTTAGATATTTTGCACATGATATCCAGTACAAAACATGTGACAAGTGTGTTCATGAGCAGCATCTCAGAAAGAGCTTTGCAATGGTATATCACACTCCCGTAACTAGCTCCTGGATTAGAAGATATGATTAAAATGATTGATTGATTCTTGGTTATGCATGCTTTGAGGTCAGTTGGTGCATACAGGGACAAGTTTAAAACAAAATTCGTTCGGATAGGAATTTTATAAAAATGGAAGAGGCTTTTGTCCATCACATACGAAATAACAAAAACCTCCTTTATTTTATTCACAGGTATTACTATGTGGGAGATATGAAGTGATATTTGAAGCCTACATTAAAACAAAACAAATTTTGCAGTTATTTTACTGTTTTAGTCATTTTAGTACGGTGCCATTTTCCAGTAGATGGAAAGTATTTTTGAGAAACCCAAAGAAATTTTTATTAACCACGAGCCATATAAAAAAAACCTCTCTCAGTTTATTCACAGGTGTCGTGAATTTGGATATGTGACTAGATCTTTATAACTCGTTTTCACAGATTTAAATTTTTAATGATTTTTTTTAGAGATGATTTTGTGGCATAGATTACAAGCAACTGGAAATGAATTTCCAAAATTTGAGAGACGTTGTTCTCCAACATGACCTTATCTACAAAAACCTCTTTTATTTTTGTATCAGGTGCTATGTTTGAGGAGATACGAGTTCATTGTCAACACCTATTTTCATAAATTCGGTCCAAGTTTAATGTAACTGATTCTAATTTGAAGAAGATGGTTGAGCTCAATTCCCTTAGTATAGGGATGAGAAAATTGTATATATTTTATGAACTTCAGAGTGTAATGGTTTGATTTTGGTAGCAGAGAGGTTGCTTGGCATTATGTAAAATTTTCCTGAATATCATTTTAATAAAGCAGTTTTCTGCCCTTTGGACTAGGGATCCATCATGGTATTATTATTCAGTATGTTTTTCATGTAATTCACTTATAAATTATGTTTTATTTGCTTTGTTTTAGTATTATCTAAATGATATGTTATGAATCCATATGTAATGATTCTCCTTTCGTGATGGTTTTGTTGTTAGTTGTAATGGTTGTCTTAGAAAAATTCATGCTTTGCTAGATGCTCTGTTGAGCAACCTCATTATTCTCTTTCATATAAAGTTGCCGCTACAGATCCATCCTTCATTTGATTCCTGTAGGGCAGCAGGCTTTCTCCCCTATGCTACTCACATTCATAATCTTTATTTGGCTAAACATGGTACTTAATTTGCCCCAAGTTTGTCGGTAGAAACTGGCATCGACTCCATAGTCCAAAATCATCATTTCTCTTACTGTTTCGACCCAAAAATTTTCAAACAAATCCCTGTTATCGGGAAATCTAGTGTAAAATCAGAGCAGCTAGTCCCACTAATATTGGTAGCTATCTTAGAAACAAACAAACTAAAACTACTTTTGCTTTCCTTTATGAGAAGTAGATAAGAGGGGAACAAAGGACACCAACCTCAGTGTGGCGCTTGGTTCCTTTCTTGGTTCCTCTCCCTTCTGATAGATCTTTGCCACTCCTCCTTCATCTATCCAGCTTCAAAGAGCACCTGTGGGATCAAAGCAGCATAATACTATCAAAGAACATAGATCTACAACCATAAACAATACAGGACCAGATATATATTGAGCACACAAATGCATATATCATCAAACATACAAGAATGTGGAGGAAAACTTGAATAGCTTAATTAATATCAAGAATAGCTAAGAGGATTACAACCAATTTTTCTGACCTAGCGTCATCTTCTCGGCATGAAATCCCTTCTTCACGTCATGAAAAGCTTAGATCACCCAACACTATGATGTTACACCAGGAAACCAACAACACTTCCTTACAAGATACAAGATTCCAACTCCTGGATCTCTGTGATGAGGGATCCATATATAGATGATCGCAGGGAGGTGAGTTAGCTTTTGGTCTTTTGATTAGTGTCCTCTCTTTGACAGTTCTTGATTCCACTTGGAGATTGATGATCTCTTACTCATCCCTGGGCGAATTCAGAGAGGCAAGTGTCACAGGAGAAGTTTCTGGAAGATTCCATGATCATCCACCTTGCAAACTATCTCTGCCATTTGTTTACTCTCACCCATTGCACCCTACAGAAGGGATTTCCAGTATGCATTGCACTTTTTACTCTGAGTAGGTGGGATGCATTGCACCCTTTGCACTGGGTAGCCTATATGGTCCAGTTTTGACCAGTTCTGAGAAATTTTCTGTGGAGAACTTCTGGGAGATGATGTAATCAGTTAACCTTGTTCCTTTAGGGAGATGTATGATTGGGGTTGTTGTGCCCAAAAATGTCTATAATAATCCCCGCACTCCATAGCTAGCCTAAGATTTTATTTATTGCAGCCACACTTTGTTGGCAAGGAGAGAGCCCTCTCCTGACCTGGTAGGGCTAGCTACTAGGTTAAGCTTGGTCTGTGGTTACCTCAAAATTGCCTTTCTCAGCCTTAATTTTAATTCTTAGTGCTAACAGAGTGTCCAGCGTGATAGCTCACACGACCGAGATAAGGTTAACAACCTATACAACACATTTTCATAAGCATATGTATTAAAGAAAACTAAAATAGTTCAACTATCTTAACATGGGTATAAGCAACATGCATTACAAGTTTCCAAAGAATAGTCTTACAAACAATTACAATATATGTGTGAAAATGTGCTAGCCTATTAACAAGCTTCTGAATTAAGTAAAAGTTACAACACACATTTGTACAACATTACATCACTAACCTCGATAGTGGGGCATTGGAGCCACTACTCACTCCTCAAAGAAAATGTTATAGACTCTCAAGGCTATGTGGGAGGAGCCAAGGTGAAAATGCTTTTGCATGTACAAATGAGGGGTATTTATAGCCAAGGGTAAAACTAGTTTTTGTGACTCTTCGACTTCTCTCATTACTATTTGACTTACATGACTCTTCAACTTTACATGACTCTTTAGATTTACATGTGGGTCTCTTGGACTTCCATGTTACATTAAATTGATTAAACCAGTGTGGCCCACAGTAGTCATGTGACTAAGATGACTCATGACATGACTCGACATGACAAAGGTGGTGTGTTCATGTCACTGAGGGAGTGCATGTCAAGCTATAGTGCTGCTGAGTGATGGATGTCCTCTTCATGTATCATAACTTCACCTCTGCATGGAAAGGTGTGTGGAGTCTTTGATGGGCTTGGTTTTCGCTTGATGTTGCATGTGCACGTTGCTCCTTCTCTTATACTTTGTCATGCTTCATGTGTTTGTCTATTCGTGAACAAATATCCTCACATGCATTACTCGTTCATCCATTCGCAAAAAAATCTCCTCGCATACATTCCTCATTTGTCCATTCATGATCAAATATCCTCGCATGCTCTCCTTGTTCATCTTGTTCGTCATCACGCCATGTCTCATCCATGTACCTGTATCTGCAATCAATCATGATGAGATGACATCAAATCCAAAAATTTCCTAGTCTGCCATGATGCATTGTCGTTTGCTTTTGGATGTAGGTGACTGGGAGAGAGGACAAGGATCTGAAAATAAGCAAGGCATATTTCAAGATGGGATGCTGGCTCTGGGAACTACCGATGAAAAATGCGCAAAGGTTACTTAGAGACTAAGATGGAAAATTTGGATTACCAGTGACTGTACGTGGGATCTGGCTTAGCTCCAGGGAAGATTTGCGTAGTTTTTTCAGGGAGGTAGTGCATGCAACAGAGGGGGATTGGCAGAAAAAACTACACAATTTATTTGGAGAGTTGGCAGCGAGATGTGGGAGTGCTGTTGGAAAAAAATGTGCAATGCTAGGAGGCTGGCCTGCTAGACATCCTTGTGCATTTTCTGAGCTGAGCAGGATGTTGGGCAGTTGGGGAACTCCTTATGAAAACTGCGCAATTTGTTGAGGGAGACAGTGACAGACAAAAGGTTTCTGTTCGATATGTCTGCTCAGTTTCTTTAGTCAATAGAGCAGGAATGATTTGCAAATTTTGCGCAATATTTTGGAGGAGTGAGTCTAGGGGTCACTGCTCAGTCAAACTCTATGGTTGACCAGCTTGAGGCTTGGTTGATGTGCTTGCGGGTAGCGCAGATTGAAATGGATTTCTGGGAAACTTATGTGTTTTTCTAGGGGGTAGTCAGTCAAGTCGATTCCAAGGTTGCGGAGTGCAGAATTCCTAAGAAGCAGGCTCAAGCTCTACATAATTTTTGGAAATCGTACATAATCACTAAGAGATGAAACTGCATAATGTATCTCAGCAGATGTCCGATTGTTGGAGGATGGCCTGGTCGACAAAGCTTCAACAAAATGACCAAGTGTATGAATGAGTGACTTCGTAGATGCATGACCTCGCGAACACGCACTCAACATGACTTGATGACAAGACACCTTGAACCAACATGATAACATACACTTAGTGTGACTAACTTACTCTATGAATGACAAACACAACATTTGTGATAGATCGTTGAACGACCGTGAGAACTCTTGTAGGATAGTGCATACAAATCTGTATGTGAGTGCAATAGATGTTTACATAGTGGACACAACTTGTTCACATGAATGTGAACCTTGTGCATGAGTAGAAGATGACTGCAAGCATGACGTTGTGACCAACATGAAAAAATATGTCAGTTGAATGGTCAAGCGAGAAGGGTGCAAAGACTTGACACGAGCTCACGGGATGAGCTAGAGTGCTTGCAAAAATCAAGGGAAAACCCAAGGAAGGCTCCAAAATTGGATGTAGGCCAAACTTTTGGAGGGTGTTGCAGCTGCTACAACACTTGGCGACACGCTAGTTGAACTCCAACTTCTCTATTTTGGTCCATAGATAGCACAGGTCCTTGGTATTTTAGGGAGTATTGAATCATTGTGTGGGTTTCTTCAGCTTCCCCACTTACCCCATTAACAAAAATGGTTCACCTTTTTCCAACTCTGTCAAACACAACAACAAGATTCAACTTGATCACAATGTTTCGAAATTGGGAAGGGTAGTTTGGCTCACAAGTTGAAAAACATTTAGAGTATAAGTTTTCATCTTTGGTATTTCTTGACTGCCAGTAGGCCTAGACAGTACCACGATAGAGTCACGCAAGAACACATGCATTGCTCCACTTCCAACGAGCTTGGTTAGTACCCCGGTGGAGTTGCATGCTTCACCTCTCTGTGGAGGAAGCCTTTCTCTTCTATCGCCTTTGTATTTTCTAAGAGGACTGTGCATAGGCACTTATTTATTTTTTTGGACAGAATAGGGATCCCCAATTATTGAGAGAAGAAGAGATTGTTCCTTCAGAGAAGCATGTAAGACCTCTGAGATAGGTTTGCTCAGTTAGATTTTCCCCTTCTCCTTTTCCACTAGTTGGATGAGCTTGAACACAAAGAGAAAGAGGTTGAGTACAAGCATGGGGTTTCCCAATGTGGACATAGGTTCATGGTTGGAACCAAGCTTTGCAGAAAACTCATATTTTCCATCAAGACTTCATCGACCAAAGATTTAACCAAGAAAAAAGAAGACGGATGTAGGACTCGCCAAGTGCGATAATGTCACAAGACTTGTTGAATCTCAAACACATACTCATTCAAAAGCCAAAACTCAATAGAGGGAAACACTTATTTACAAAACTAAAAATAACATGATACTAAGCAAAAAAATCAAAATGAAAAAAACATAGTAAGCAAAGAAAACGAAAAAAAAAAGCAAGCAAGAAAACAGACCAAACCAAGTTAGTAAGCAAACAGACATGAAAACTAGAAAGCAAAGACAAGAAAGAAAGAAAACACTACTCCTACACCTACGCTAAATAGTGCATGGGCCTACTCACATGAAGTGATATTTCCAATGCAGCCATTGGTGTATTAGATGGACCATGTTGGTGAAGGCATGGTTTGCGAGAAGCACAGTCAAGTGAACCAACAAACATAGAAGATATAAAAATGAATCCCAACACACTATGAGTTTAAATGCGTCTACAGAAAAGAAAATAGTGAAAGTGCAAGGCAAACCCTCTATGGACGTACCATGGTTCGGTGACACATTACATATAGATGATAAGAAGATGCACTCTCTTGATTGTGGCAAACAAGAAAACATGAGAAAAAGAGGCCACTTACGCCTTGCAAGTGTGCTTGCTGCGAATGATTCCTCTACTGTGCAAGTGATGGGATCATGTGATTCTGGTGGAGGAAGTGAAATTTGTGCATTGGATTGCTCTTCAGTGAATACAAATGAGTCATGAGGAAACTTGGGTGTTTCACAAATTTTCTGATCAAAAGTGGAACTAAGCTCAAGATAGCGAGGGCCTGACATAACCATCAATTGATGCTCAAGTGCCTTGACAACCAGTGTGGTTCCCACTTCGTCAATAGATAGATCATTAGATACCAGTGGCTTAGACAAATTAATAGCGAGTGAATCAACATTGTGATCAAATGAAGAAGTACATAGATCATGTCAACCATGATAAAAAATTCAGGATGTTTGTCGGCATCCTCATGATTTGATGAATCACACAGAGGGGTAGATGAGAAGCAAGGATTTTCTCCCTCTGCATTTTTGGAAAACGTAGATGAAACATCAAGTGGATTCTTAATGAAAGATTTGTCCTCTTCACTATCAATTGATGGACAAACATCAGGTGTTGTTTGCAAAAGATCGGAAGTAGATGCATCAGTGGATGGATTTACACAAGGACAACCATTGATGGCTTGATCCTCATTCATAATAGGTGTAGAGTCTAGAATGGAAGAAGACAAGACAATGCAATCCATAGGATGAACAATATGTGGAGACGAAGGTTGAGGTAACAAGTGTGTATGACAATACATGGGCTCCCCAACCAAATCTACGTAGAAATTGAGAGTAGCAAGGGTGGGAGGATGTGACAGTTGAACAATTGTGTGTTCATGTTCTCCCAGATCACTCTGTGGCACTGGAGCTTTCTGATGAGGGGAAGGCGAATAGTCACTTGTGACAACGGCAGTGTCCACTTGTGCTTATGTTGCTCCATCAATGAAGTATCCTGAGTAGGGTTTGAACTTTAGCTTCATATTGGGACAAAGTGATTTGTTGAGGCAATATTCAAATCTATCCATGAGATATTGGAATTTCATCTGACTTTTCGAAGCTTCAAACATGAATAGACAGAAGCAATGTGAAAAATCCATAGGCGATTCATGTGGGGCCTTTCGTTGTTTTCAAAACTTTTTATCAAGTGCTTCAGGATCAAAATGGTGAAAAATAGATTCAACTAGATCATTGAATTGCTTCAATGAGTGCACAAAGTTATGAGGAAGTATGCTACACCATCACAATGGGTGGTCGCGAAGTGTGTGTGCTAGCAACAAACATGCCTCTATTTCATTAAAACCTTCCACATTCTCCATGAGCACATGGAAGTCATCTAAGTGCTCAGACCAAGACACTTTACCTTCACCATCGTATGTGATTTGTGACAACTCATCCCAGAACTTCCTCTCGACGTGAAACATGTGTCCATTGAATAGACATTTTAGAGGGTGAACTATAACAAAATTCATGATAGATATGCAAAGATTCAAAATAGATTGTGAGGACTCAACATGTAATCTAGCCCTCCTACTAGCGCTAGAAATGTTGACGGTGCTGGACTCGCCAACATTTAGGGGATCTCCCTGATATGATGTCCCAACTAGACCTCATACCATTTGGTGCAGAAGTCCCATCCAGTATGATGGCTCGGTTCCATTATCTTAAAGATATGCCTTAGCTCTTGCTTGTCAAAACATGAGAGTGGTCTGCTTTGTCTTTGAACAATGAGGTTTGCATGCCTGGTGAGTGCTTGATGTTACTTGTGTCAAAGTTCTTTCACTACAGAGTGAGAGGGTGGAAGTCAGTCTTAGGTTGAAAGAGAATAGTCCCAACTCTGCTAGAGACACACAAGACAACAAGACATTCGTAGCTTCCGGCGGAATAGTCCACACAGATGCGACAATCACAAAGATGAGGTGAATAGATTTTGCATACAACACCCAGCAGAATAGTCCACACGAGTGCAACATGCGTTATAAAAAGTTTACATGGATGAATCTATCGAGGGTCCAGTGGGATAGCCCACAAATCCAAGAGAACATTAACAACTTATACAACACATTTTCATAAGTAGATGTATTAGAACAACTAAAATAGTTCAACTGTCTTAACATACGTTTAAGCAACATGCATTACAAGTGTCCAAAGAAT
Organism: Pinus taeda; assembly: GCA_000404065.3. Classification (NCBI taxonomy): domain Eukaryota; kingdom Viridiplantae; phylum Streptophyta; class Pinopsida; order Pinales; family Pinaceae; genus Pinus; species Pinus taeda. The sequence goes on along the minus strand of APFE030181128.1, from coordinate 8,347 downwards.
AGTCTTACAAATAATTACAATACATGTGTGAAAACATGTTGGCCTATTAACAAGCTTCTGAATTAAGCGAAAGTTTCAAGACACATTCATACACCATTACATCACTAACCCCAATAGCGGGGCGTTGGAGCCATTGCTCACTCCTTAAAGAAAATATTACAGACTCTCAAGGCTATGTGGGAGGAGCCAAGGTGAAAATTCTTTTGCTTGTACAAATGAGGGGTATTTATAGACAAGGGTAAAACTAGCCCTTGTGATTGTTCTACTTCCCTCATGACTATTTGAGTTACATGAATCTTCAACTTTACATGGCTCCTCAGATTTACATGTGCATCTCTTGGAATTCCATGTTACATTGCATTGATTATAACAGTGTGGCCCATAGTAGTGATGTGGCCGAGATGACTCATGAAATGACTTGACATGACAGAGATCATGTGTTCATGCTTTCTAGTGGCGAGCATGTCGAGTTGTAGTGCTGCTGAGTGATGGATTTCCTCTTGGTGTATCATAGCTTCACCTCTGCATGGAAAGGTGTGAAGAGTCTTCGATCGTCTTAGTGTTCACTTGATGTTTTATGTGCACGTTGCTCCTTTTATTGTACTTTGGCATGCTTCATGTCTTCTTCCATTCGTGAAAAAATCTCCTCACATGCATTCCTCGTTCGTTTGTTCCTGAAAAAATATCCTCGCATGCATTCCTCATTTGTCCATTCATGAAAAAATATCCTCACGTGCTCTCCTTGTTCATCCTATTCGTCGTTGTGTCATGCCTCATCCATGTACATGTATATGCAATCTCTCATGAAAAGATGACATCAAATCCATAAATCTCCTAGTCTACCATGATGCATTGTAATTCGTTTTCAAATGCAGGTGACTGAGAGATTGAAATTGCGCAAGACGGATTTCAAGCCGGGATGTGGGCTCCAGGCACTCATGGTGAAAATTCTGCAGAGGTCACTAGGAGACTGAGATGGACAATATGGATTAGCAGTGAATACCTAAGGAATCTGGATTAGATGGAGGGAAGATATGCACAGTTTGTTTAGGGATGGTAGCAAAAACTAGGAAATTTCTCTGGGGAGTTGGCAACGAGCTGTAGGAGTGATGCTGGAAAAACTTCCCAATGCTGGTGTTATCACCAAAATAGGTCCCTGATAGGTTGATCATTAGACTATCTTAGTGTAACTATTTCAAACCAATCCTTTAGCCAAGGCTTAGCCCCCTCAGCTTGAGAGGGCTCTCTCAAAGGATTAATGATATTGATTGATGATAATATAGATGGCTAACTCTATCTTGGGTTTGTGTGTTTGTAGGTTGAAAAGATGAAGGCTTGCTACCAT
>APFE030181126.1:0-41407 GCA_000404065.3 Pinus taeda | reverse complement strand
ATTATGTGAAGACTCCATGCCCAAGGATGATCCAGAGGACACTTGTACCATCAGATGTCATCTGTCAACAGAGTTTTTTTAACTCTCCTTCTATCTCCTCATCATCTTTCTTCTTTGTACCCAGATTCCACACCCTGCGGGGAATTGTAATAAGTGATGCTAGTATGATGAGTTTCTTGAATTTGTAACAGGCCTAGGATGTGGGACTCGATCAGCAAACGAGTACACCTGGAGTGTTTTTTTTATCCGGTTAATTATCCCTTCTTTTTCAGAGGCGGATAATTCTCTGGATTTTTTCACTCATTTTTACCCCAAAGCCGAGGTGACGGTTTGAAGATTGAGCCCCTGGCACATTTTAGTGTCTAGGGTCGATGTATATTACCATACTAGATCACACATAAAGTTTCGTGGAATTTGGCTAGGTCTAAGTAGGATTTTTTTAATAGTTAAAAATTTCCCGCAAAACGGGATTTTTTAATTATTTTTTATGTAAAGGCATAAATAACTGGCCTTAGGAGATGTCTGGGGCGTATGACCAGTCGAAATTCATCCTCAGAGGCCCAGCATTCTCCTAGAGCCTACTTTGGGGGTCAAAAATGACTCAGAGTCCCTCAAAAGGCGATTTTTCAAGTGACAGTGGCAAAAATGAAGAAAAAATTCAAAAAAATGAATAATTTAAAAAATTTGAAAAAAATTCCAAAGTCAAAATAAGTCAAATTTTGACATGGAAGTCAAGCAGAGGATCAAGGGTGATGTGGCAAGCAATGTGGGGCCCATCACATAAAGTTTCAACTAAAGTCAAAGAAAGTCAACAGAAAGTCAAAGTCAAAGGGGCCAACGTTGAAGTCATGAGGCAATGAAATTTTGGAAGTTATAACTATTGATTTATTATAAGGTTGAAAAATTATTACAAGGTTGAATGTGTAAAGTTAAATGAATGGGTATGGACCCCACCTTGGCCCAACCATGAAATAAGCACATGCCAAAAAACTAATACGCTCAGCCATCCAAAAGTCCGTACACAGCCATCTACGTGGACATTTTCAGCATGTTTACGGTGGGCAAAAAAAAACAGCACTACGTAGGCAGCTCAGTTATTACGCATGCCAAATAAAATTAGTGGGCAGCAATACGTATGTAGGTCCCAGCATTTACATACGCTAGCAAGTCAACAGCCCATACGTATCAGCATAATGAACAGCCAGTGGACAGCAGTTTAAAACAGCAAGTTAACATGGAAGTCAACGCAGATTTGAAAATGGGCAGCACAGTTTGACGTGGGCAGTTAACGCATGTCCATACGCAGTCCACAGCCAGCCAAAAGATATTTATATGCAGTCAGCACAGCTAGTCACGTGGGCCTGGACAGCAGTTACGTGGTTCATAACAGGAATATACGTGGTTCAATCAACAGTATTTAAAAGCAGCCATACACAGCATTGCCACATGCATATGTTCCAGCAGTCAAACAGCAGTTTATCAGCAGTTCATGGGCAGCCAGCAGCCAGTAACTCAGCCACTTGGAACTTGACTTGAAGCATTGAGATCTTCACCTTTGTGCCACTTGTCATTGGAATTTTCATTGGGATCTCCTCCCATTTCCTTATTTATATGAGCCTTGGGCTCTTATTGTATCATATAGAACGAGCTATTGGGCTGGCGGAGACTCTGCCAGATTTTGTACTCAGCTTTCACATAAATAAATAAAAGTCTTTGGGGTTACTAGCTTCTCTTGTGGTGCATGCTTTGGTACATGAGGTATACCTGTGTCGCTTGATATTCATTTTATTTTCGTTTGCTATCTAGTTGTTTTTCTGTGTGCATTTGCCTGAAGGCACTATTGTCTAGGGAGGAGAGATTTGCAGCTATCTCAAATCTCTTTTGGGCTTGGTATATTTTGTACACTTGTTGTAGCTTGTCCATTCTCGGTTGAATGACAAGCTGAACTTGGTCTCTATATGCCAAGTCTCTTTTGCACTAACAATTCGTTTGCAAGTGTTTTCTGTGTTTTCAAGGGATAGGTTGCCAGCTCTATTGGAGTGTGAGGACTTCTTCGGCGGGAATAGTCACCTCCAACGATATCGAAGGTCCCACAAGTTGTTCAAGCCAGCAAGCTCATTAGACACCAAAAAGATTATTTAAGAGGGGGTTTCTGAGCCCTTTGCTTAGTTTCTATTTTGAAAAGTTATCACAAATTTTCTCCTTTCATTTAAAAGTATTTGTTTTCATTCTGAGCATAAAAAGAAATACAAATAAAAATCTTTTCATTTCTGAAAGAGCAACGCTTTGAAGGCACTGGTCATTTATGTGTTTCATGCTTATCGTATGGTTAATGGCTATTGCTTATATCATGTTTTGCTTATAGATCTTAGATAAATAATCTTTTTTTAACTCTAACAAATTCTCCTAGAAATTCACATCTTTGCTTTTAGCTTAACTTTCCATTAGGGACCACCCCCCTTAGCTAACCTAGGAGATAGCTAAACGGAGAGAGTTGGGATCAGTGTGACAACCCCTTCTCTGAGTTCCCTGCCACCAACCACACCTTGTGGGGTTGAAGGCTTTTCTCGCTAACTGGTAGGTAGGTGCGGGCGGCAGGGTCAACAGGAAGGAAGACAAACAATCAAGTTGAGGCTTATGGTTTATTCCTTGGACTTTCTCTGGCTCCCAAAAAGAGCATCAGGAAGATCCAAGTTTTAGGAGACTCTATTTTCATGATAAAACATATGAAATACAATTCATCAACAGACAAGATGAATCTAAACCAAATCATTAAGAGATCCCAAGATATGATTTCTCTCTTTGATCTAGTGTCATTCTTTCACATCCTAAGACGGAATAACCAGGAAGTGTATAAGCAAGCAAATTTGGCATGTCGATTGAATGCAGAAAGAAGTATAGTGAATGAAATAGAGGAAACACTATACATTCCCTAAACATGGGAAAGGTTTGCAAACATTGGACTGGGGAAGGCACTCTTAGCTGGATCAACAGGTTAGGAAATAAAAGAAACAAGGTTAATTTGCGGTTAGCACCTATATTCCCCTTGCCCTCCCTCTCTCCCTTCATCCTCTTCGCTTTCCCCCCCGTCCCTTCCTTCCCCTCCCCTCTTCTTCCATGTCATTTCTCCTCCCTATCTCTCGTCACCCTTTTTCATTTCAATCAGGGATGCCTCCTTTCGAACCGAACCATCCCCCACTTCCCGGTCCTTGTCTCATCGGCCTTAACTCGGCCCGACCCGTCCTCGCGCCTCGTGGCATAGGTTGGCTCGACTTGCTTTTGTAGCGTGGTTGCTCCCATCACATATGTCCTACACTTGGTACCGGGAGGTCTCACAACGTGAGAGCCCAGTCCTCACAACATAGAAATAGTTGCAGTGGTCGGCGTTCTAGCACAGGAGCAAGTAAGAAAATGGGAGAGGATGAGAAGCATTTAATCCCTCTAATCTGAATTGCTTAGATCAGGCGTGGGAGTAAGGTGTGGGTAAGGGTGAAGGACGAAGCGAGAAGATGGGAAATAATGGTGGAGCATTGAGATCTCAGCATCATGAGTACTAATTTCCAGTCCTGCATTAGAGTTCAAACCTGCAATCTTCTATAAATTGGGTAACGGTTTGATCTTCTGTCATTGTTTATGGTCATTATCTGCTTGGGTGGTCTTTGTGAAGGCCTAGCGGCCGGGGCTGAGGTCACTGCGTAATTTATGTAGGATTTTGGTCAGGGTGTTGGCCACAAGGGTGGTAACCGGTGGTGTGTGCAGTCATGGGAGGAAGCTGAGTACTAGTAAGGGCGGAATTTTCGTTGTGCAGCATGACGATGGCATTGGATTGATTGCCTGGAACAATCCTGAGTGGGGGGTTTGCAACGCCTTGGAGATTGGTCATTAAAGCAAAGGAAAACATGTGGGATATCTCAAAGGGTTATAAGTTATAACTAGGAGTAAAAGTGTTGGGTGGCAGAAGGGGGAGGGATTCCCATTAATCCCACAGGAAACATCAAAGGCAGATATGCTTAGGGCCTGGGAAGGAAGACAAACAATCAAGTTGAGGCTTATGGTTTATTCCTTAGACTTTCTCTGGCTCCAAAAAAGGGCATCAGGAAGATCCAAGTCTTAGGAGACCCTATTTTGATAATAAAACATATGAGATACAATTCATCAGCAAACAACATGAATCTAAACCAAATCATTAAGTGATCCCAAGATATGATTACTCTCTTTGATCTAGTGTCATTCTTTCACATCCTAAGAGGTTATAACCAGGAAGCATATAAACAAGCAAATTTGACCTGTTGATTCAATGCAGAAAGAATTATAGTGAATGAAATAGAGGAAACACTATACATTCCCTGAAATGGTAAAGGTTTGCAAACATTGGACTGGGGAAGGCACTCTTGGCCGGATCAAGAGGTTAGGAAACAAAAGAAACAAGGTTAATTTGGGGTTAGCACCTATATACCCCTTGCTCCCCCCTCTCTCCCTTCTTCCTCTTCGTTTTCCTCCCCAGCCCTTCCTTCCCCTCCCCTCTTCTTCCATGTCATTTCTTATCCCTATCCCTTGTCACCCTTCTTCATTTCAATCAGGGTTGCCTCCTTTCAAACCGAACCATCCCCCACTCCCCTGTCTCTGTCTCATCGGCCTTAACTCGGCCCGGCCTATCCTCGCGCCTTGTGGCATAGTTTGGCTCGACTTGCTTTTGCAGTGTGGTTTCTCCCATCACATATGTCCTACACTTGGTACCGAGAGGTCTCACAACGTGAAAGCCCAGTCCTCACAGCATAGAAACAGTTGCAGTGGTTGGCATTCCAGCACAAGAGCAAGTAAGAAAATGGGAGACGATGAGAAGCATTTAATCCCTCTAATCTGAATTGCTCAGATCGCGCATGGGAGGAAGGCGTGGGTAAGGATGAACGACGAAGCGAGAAGATGGGAAATAATGGTGAAGCATTGGGATCTCAACATCATGAGTACCAATTTCCAGTCGTGCATTAGAATTCGGACCTGCATCTTCTATAAATTGGGTAACGGTTTGATCTTCTGTCATTGTTTTCGGTCATCATCTGCTCAAGTGGTCTCTGCGAAGGCCCAGCGGCTAAGGCTGAGGTCACTGCATAAGTTTTGTAGGATTCTGGTCAGGGTGTTGGCCACAAGGGTGGTAACCGGTGGTGTGTGCAGTCATGGGAGGAAGCTGAGTTCTAGTAAGGGCGGAATTTTCGCTGTGCAGCATGACAATGGCATTGGGTTGATTACCTGGAACAATCCTAAGTGGGGGGTTTGCAGCACCTTGGAGATTGGTCACTCTGATAGCTCCCTGGTGGTGAAAATGAGTGTGCAAAGCAACTCAATGGAGGAGGGCTCATTGTCTGGTTTCTGGGTTGTCGTCGGCCTCGGACGGAGGGTTCAAGGGAGGGTAGAGCTCGGGAGGGTGGCAGAAACAAGCATATATGTAATGTTTGTGTGCAAGAGCATATGGAATTCAAGGAGGCTCTGGCAATTATGTAGAGGTGCATCCATCAGCAACAGAAGTAGGCGCTAGAAATACAGGAGCAGCAGATCAAGAAGAAGGAGCGCATATGGCAACTAGAGGATGAGGTGGACACGCTGAGACAGCAAATTGAGCAACTAAAGTTCAAAATGGCAGAGAACAGCCCGAGGACTGATGAAGAATATACTTGACTCGATCTTAAAAGTCCAACGTCGATGGAGGAGTAATATGTTTTCTATCTTAGTTTAAAGATGCTTTTTAATGGCAAACTTCACTTGTAAATATTTGTTACATCAGTGTTGCAGAATGTATAGACACAGGATACCAGTTATGGGAAATTATTTTGGCTTTTTGGGGAAAAATTATCTAGGAAGGGATGGGGAACAAATGAATTTTCAAACGCCCTTAGCAGGCTCAAAATTTTGATGTAAAATTCCGATTTTGGACGCAAACAAGCACGATTTATATATAAATATACTACTCTTTTTGGTTAAAAAAAAAACTACAAGTAAAAGTGAGTAATTAATATAGAAACTCTTGGATTAAAGGATGAGGGATGTACAGTGGCATAAATTTATATAGTCAAAAAACACTTAAGAATAACAATAAATAAAATGACAAATGATAGTAGGAAAAACACTTTTGTGCTTTGACAAAGCACCATTATTATTCTAGCTAAACTTCATTATAATGTAGGAGGCCTAGTCTAAGGGAAACATAAAGTTAGATATCTCATTAAAAACTATGATGAAATAGAAAGGATATGGACAAAACCAAAAAAGGGATAGGATGAAGAAATGCAAGTGCATTCCCTAGATTCCTAGTTCATATATCTTAAAAAGCTCTAAAGCATGCATCTTTAAATTCTGATGAAATAGAAGGATATGGACAAAATCTGAAAAGATGAAGAATTACAAGTGCATTCCCTTGATTCTTTAGGTCATATTTCAAAAATATAAGCATGCATTTTTACAACGGGGTTTGGAGACTATCCTTTTATAAAACATTACACCATCGTAATGCAAATATTGCCAAACCATTTAAGAGGGCACAACTGAGAAAATAAAATAAAGAATTTCAAAAGTGTTTTGCATCAGAGGAATCTACCTTTTCAACTCCATTTGCATAGACCGTGTTGACAAAGACAAGATATTTTGATTGATTTTTCCAAAGTTGCTTCTCCTCATGGTTTGATCATGAAAGCACAATGTTAGACCTTGAAATTTTCCGAACTCTACAAATCCTCCTCGTCCCCGAAAATACAATTGTTCCCTGGACAACATCAATGACATGAAAAGTGAAATTGTTGTGTTTTAAAATTGTAAGTTTCTTGCCATTGAACAACAAGGGACAAATCAAATTGTCTCAACTGAAGGCAATGTCACTGCAAAATTTGAAAATAGCATACCACCTTACTTTTTGAAAGATAATCAAATGCTAAATGAGTTCAAATAAACCAAACAAAATCAAACATAATAAGCTTAAAAGAAACTTATTACAATTAACTAAAGGAATTAGAAAAAAAAAAAGTTGATGTTGTTGAAAATTTGGTTATCATACATTTGAGATTAAAATGTGTAAAACTACAAAACGATCAAGCAAAACCATATCTACTACAAATGAACAAAGAACTTGTAATATCCCTTAGTATTATTTGATTAAAATATTAGGGAATTTGCTCAGGAAATTATGCCATAAAATTCTTCACCGAAGATACAGTAAAACTTGCACAATAGAAATTACCAGCACATTATATAAAATTGCGACTGTAAAACCCATAAATTAGATGAAATGTTGCAGCTCAAACAATATTTTATTAATGGAATTCTCGGGAGGAAATTTACATAAAATTCTTGCGATAGAACCTAGTGAATAAACCCTAAAAATGCTTGCCCTTGAATTTATGATGATTCATTCCTTCAACTGAAAATTCTGCCTGCTTGCAAATGACCATTCGTCCCTCCTCACTAGTGCAAATCCATGCCTCCTTAACAATTGAAATCAACCCTCTTTACAGAGTAGCTCAGCCCTGGCATCACAATTGAACTTTGCCCACTTCACTAAGCAACTCAGCCCACATTTTAGCATCCTGAAAACCTTGACAATTTTAGCCTCTTGGATTATTTTTCGCCCCTCTTGTTGAAGTGACATGGCCTCCACAATTAGGGTTCAATTTGGCCCTCATCTAGTGAAACTCAACCCCATCTGAAAGGCAAAAATCTGCTCCTATAACTTCAACAATTTGGCCTGAGAAATTGCCCCCTTTTCACAAAAATTCATCCCACATAGATTGACGAAAAATGAAGCAACATGGCCTTTGGCAAGGACTGGCAAATCGCACCCAGGTTTTAGGCCAACTCGGCCTTCAATGGATGGAACTCTGCCTCTTTTGTTGATCAACAATTCGACCCCTTCACCAGAGACCAACTTGCTCTCTGAGAAAACACAATTTCAGCAACTACAGTTGTTCTTAGATTCAACATGAAGCACAATAATTCGGCTCTCTTTGTAAGCTCCTGCATATATTACTTTGACTACTTGCAAGATTAATGATTAGCTAGGGTGGATTTACAACCACCGAAACCAACCTCCACCAGCTAGGGTGTATATTTCAACACCGAAACTGGAAAATAATGAGGGTTTCTCCCTCAACCAATAAGTTGCTCGAGCTTCTTAGCAATTCACAAAATAATTTCTTCGCATATCTCCCATGGGTCACTTTATTTCTAAAGTGGATTTTACCACCATTATTTAATTATTTATTTATTTATTCTATTGACCCCCCTTTTCCTATCAATAGACCATGGTATCAAGATAGGCTATGACTCCAAACCTTTCATGCCCCTGTAGATGGGAAAGGGGCATTACAGAACTAAAGAGCATGGATTCTTCTGATACAGAATCAGTAGAGAGTATAAATACATGCAATCTCATAGATACAAAGTTCATACGCATATAGCAACAACAATAAAGTATGCTCTATTTATTATTATGGAGAATATGTAGATAGCATCATGTCTTCCTAGACTCAAGAGGACTACAAACCTACAATACGACTCGTGGAGAGTGACCAACCTCACTTCTTTGCTAATCTATATATATTGACTGAAAACAACTATAACAAAGCTGGGTAATTGCAAACTGTCGACACAATTCCTTGTTCATCAACACTTCATTACACAAAACATAAAGACAATATCTTTTACATTACACTAGACATATCAATCCCCAATGTATAGTGAGGGCGAGGACTTCAAAATGGAAAAACAGAATTTCGGCCCTCATAACTGATAGGCAATTTCCCGGAAGTCATGTCATATTGACTTAGTAAACCCCGTATCTTATTGAGCAGAATTGTTTTGGTTTTGCGAATGCCCACTCCCTAACTGCAACTAACTAATGCCATGTTGCTCAATAGTAGGACTATATCTACTCTTCCATGTTCTGGTGCTCTTAAACATACCGAATAACTCTGCCTCAGTTATTTCCATTATTTGTGTTCCTTTGTCTTCAATATAGCATCGACTGACTCCAGACATCAAAAAGACTACCACTAGTACATGGGGGTATATGGCTAGCACAAGTCTTGGCTCTTTTACATATGGAAAACAAGTTTATTTGACGAACCATTTCTTCAAATTGAAAGGAGACTTGGTCTCAAGTCTTTTCTCCAGATGGAGATATTGGGCTTTTGGAAGCTCTCCTCTTGACCAAAGCTAGACAGGTCACAGAACAAGTCTACTTTGTTCTACGTTTATATCTCGTAATTGTCTATCTCGCACTCCATTTCTCAAGAGAAGTCACGTCTCATACTTCTTTAATCGGAATTAAGTTTAGAAGATAATTTGAGTGGTCCACAGTTTCTATCCAAAATCTTGTCGGGATACGTTTGGCCTGAACTTTGAAGCAAACACCTGCCATTTTAACCAAGGTCTCATTCTCCCTTTCAGCAATGCCATTTTGGTGAGGTCTGTAAGGTATTTTTACGAGCAATTCGCGTACAAACATTATACCAACACTACAAACTGCAAAAATATAAATTTTAAGCATAGTAATTGCAGAAGAATAAGTACCTGGTACTAATCCCCTTGCAGTGCACCAAATTGGAGATAACAGGTAGAGTCATCGTCATATTTAGCGCAACCCAACAGCAGGGCTTCCAAACGTACTCTGCCACCCTGGAAACGATGTTGCATCCTATGGGTTACCCATCTCCATGTCCATATCCAGCAGCACTCAGTATGTGTGTGGTGATAGCCGTCGCAAAACACGGCACTGAGCTACTCTGTTTAAAAAAGTGATATTTGACTATAATAGACCGACTTGGTTTTGTTGTTGCAATGGGTTGAAATTTAGAGTGCTTTACCGCTACCGAGCTAGTACATCCATTACCGCTAGCCAGCTTTCCATGTTTAGTTGAGACATTTTTTTTTAAGAGTTGTTTTTAGCGTAATTTCTTTCCATGTTTAGTTGAGACATTTTTTTTTAAGAGTTGTTTTTACCGTAATTTTTTTTAAGTTTTTGTCTATGTTTTTCCGGTCTAATTTTTCTAAAATTTGACAAGAATTTATTGAAATCACAAGTTTGATGTTTGATGGGTAACCTCTGCACAATAGAAGTGCCCTAGGGATTTTTAAGTGTGCTCAATTTATATGTACAATGAAAAAACTAGTTTAAATAACAAGTCAAGATTTCACCACAAATTATTACGTTGGACTCTGGCATTAGAAATTCTAAAAAGTCATTAAAGACAACCCCATTTTTTTATGGGTGATAATTTTGTGTAAAAGAGAATAAATATTAAAAATGTAAATCTTAAAAAAAATGGTTTGGAGTGTCTTAATCATGTTTTGGTTTGGTATAAGAAAGAAGAAAGAAATTATTTTAACGTCCGTGAGGCTAAAGATAGCCTATGGGAAATGGGTGCTTCTTCATTTGCTTGATGTATTTGGCCCTTTTTCTATGAAGTTCAAAATAAATGTTCCCAACTTCTTGATAAACCCCTCGCTAAATAGATTATCCCAAGAGCTCGCTGCCAGCATTTCTGCATAATTTTCCTTGTTGCCTTTGAAGGTCTCGTCTCACATTCTAAAATGAAATGTTTTTTTGTTTCCACTTTTCCGAAAGAACAAAAAATACATACTCTTTCCTCCCACACTTCTTTTGGCATTTTCCAGCACCATGTTTCACAATGGAATTGATGAGAATTAGTCCTTAACTGAGCAATAAGAATTTTGGCTCTCCAAGAGATATTGGTCTTTATGTATGCTTTTGGTTGATGACTATGAGTGAGATTAAACACTTCAATATAGTACCTTTTATTTCTTCCTAACTCCTTATCCCAAGTATGCTTGTGGAACTTTTCCATAACAAAATTTTTTATCTCTTTGTTGTTTATGGGATACACGTTTAAGCAAATACCCCATTTACTAAACCATTTGTTATTTTGTTGCATCCAAGTATTTTTTCTCTTGCACAATCTGTCATTAAAGACAACCTTAGGCCATCTACCCCCTTCCATTTGCTCAATTTTTTTTAAATACCTTATGGCTCGCACCATAGCAATTGCTTCAATAGGAGCATTCCATGTTTCAATTAACAATATAGCATAAGTAACTGTACTTTTAATCTTGAATTTGTTTGTAATCAAACACTTTTGAATTTTCTCAATTTGTCTCCACTGCATGTCGGATGTACTACTGGCCCATAGTTGACAATCATAGAGAATCACTAGAAGCCCAAAAAGAGTTTGAGTGGTTTTCCAATGCCATAACTCTCCCTCTTTACACCTGTTTTGAAAAGCATAAAATGCTTTCCAACCCCCCAAGGTTTTTTTCTTTCTACAAACATTCCAGCTTAGATTTTTGTTGAAGTCAATTCCGAGATATTTGTAATCCGCAACTTCTTCCAGAATGTTGCCTTCAAATTAGAACTTATGTTGGTTATGTTTTCTTTTCTTAGAGAAAACCACTTCTTTTGTTTCACTGATATTGACTTGCATCCCCACATTTCTGCAAAAATGCTCAAGGGATAGTAAGTGCTCTTGCAAAGCAAGAGTCGATTTAGCAAGCAGAATAAAGTCATTTGCATACAAAAGAAGTCTTATAACAAACTTTTCCAAATAGATACCATCACCCCCTTGTGAATTTAACCACTCCTCATGCTTGTCGATATATAGACCAAAAAGGGTAGGAGACAATGGACAACCTTGCTTGACCCCGATATCGCTTCTAAAACTTTAAGAAATGCCAGCAAAAATTCTAATTTTGACTTTCACCTCTTCATACAGCCTATGCACAGCTGCTCTCAAATGTTTAGGAACCCCACGTTCCTCCATTCTGTGCCAAAGTTTATCCCTAGGAACCGAGTCAAACGCTTTTCTGAAATCAATAAAGCAACAAAAGACTTCTTCCTTTTTCTCCCAAACTTTTTCAATGATGTGACTTAAAGTTATACAATGATCAATTGTGGAATGTTTAGGTCTAAAACCTGCTTACCCTTTAGCACACTTATCTCTTTCGCCTGCCCACTTGCTAATTTTTGTTTTCTAGCATGCTTCCAAATAGCTTTGCAAACAAAGAGTTTATCATGATGGTCCTATAATTGGAGGGATCACTGACGTCACCGCTCTTGAAAAGAGGTATTGCCAGACTAGTTGTCCAATCTGTGGGGAGCCCCTGTTGTATGATGTTGTTGAAAATTTTTGCAATGTGAGGTGCAAGAATGTTTTAGCCCCATTTTAGATATTCTGCTTGGAGTTCAGCTATGTCTTTTGCTTTTTCAACAACCAACTTCTTGATACCCATCTCTACCTCTTGTGCCGTGAAGAGTTCAGTATCATTGTTGACCAAGGGGGGAGGGTCACCCTTGGGATCTTGCTCATAGAGTTGTCTTGCACAGTCAAACCATTCAGAAGTTGTAATACTATTTCCAGTGTATGTTTTTTGGTTGGAGCTCCTTCCAAAATAATTTGGGATTATTTTTCCCAAGGAAGATTAGTTCTTCCCTCCTTGAAACCATGAAATCGGTCTTTTTATTGCTTAATAACTGCTTGTAAGCTTTGAGCTTTATGTTATCCTTGTTTTACTCTTTCCACATTCTCCTTTCCTTTTTGCATTCCTCGTCAAACCAAGCATTAACCGAAAAGCAATTTGTTTCAGACTTCTTAATTTTTGCACTTTTGCACTTTGCAAGTGTGCATTGAATTAAATGTGTTAATTCATGACTATGAAGGTTGTGAATTGTGATTTTCTCTTCTCGAAGAGCCTCTCTAACATCATTTTGAAGGTATTATAATTTTTTGGGGTCAAAAGAATTCTGCCCTGTGGGAGGTTTTGCTGCACATGCTGAATTTTTTACTCTAATTGTTTCTTTCTAATCCAAGAGAAACATAAATAAATTGGCTTGTGATCTGATTTTAAGTCCCACAGTTGATCTCCAATCAAGACTTCCTCTATTTTCTCACACAAACTATGTGAGCAAATTACATAATCTACTACACTTTCTCCATTGTAAGTATTGCAAGTGAAATCATGGACTTTGCCCATCTAGTCAAACCATTACAAATGACTAAATCAAAGGCCCCACATAGAGTAAGCAATTGTTCACCAAAGAGATTGTAGCCCTTGTCCTCTAAAATTATTTCCCACTGATGATTACTCTCTTTTGTAAGCCAAATATGGTCGCAATCATCTTTACAGCAAAGAATGCTAGCTTGGTCACTTGTTTTCAATCACCCACTATAAGGACTTCACCTAACTGTGAATAAGTGCAATATCTGCTTTTAAGGGTGCAAATGGATCTTTGTGGTCAAGTCGTCTACCTTTGTAGATTTTTTAAACTTGCGATGCAAAATAGCATGATGCAATTCTAATGTGGTTTCCATTTTCTGATATTTTAAACCAAATGAATTGCTTATTTGAGTCTTATTTTTCTAACTGAATGAGATGATCTTCTTTCTCCCTTACTAAAACCATGATACCCCCATGCCCTTTGCCATTCCCTACTCCTTGTTCCACACTGCCATCTTCCAGTATCCTTCAAACAGAGGTGTCTTGCACCCTTCATGCTCATGTGTTTCTATGAGGCAAATTATGTCTCTATCTTCCACAATAGGCCCTAACCCAAGTCCTTGTCTCCATGGGTAACCTCTGAAATTCCAACAAACTAATCTTAAGGAAACCTAGGTATGACTTGACTGTTATTTATTTTGACATGCAAGACTCACATTTGAGTCTTTGTCCCTACTTTCCCATACTGACCTTGCTTCCTGATTTCTTGTTGAAGAGTTTGTTGCCTCTTCTTTGTTACCATCTTGCTGCTCTGTTTTGGAAGGAGGTCCAAATTGCTTATCACAACTTTGCCTTTATAAATCCATGCTCTCTTGCTACCTAACCTTTAACATTTCCTCCCTTCTTTCCTCCTGTTGTTTTACAGTTAAAACTTCTTCTAGGAATAAACAAGAACCCCTCAAGAGATGTTTCTTGCTTAGAATGATATATTTATCACGCAAGCTAGGCATGATGACTTTTATGGGCCTGGCTCTCTCCCCGTTAAACTTACCCGCCCTCCATGCTTGGCATATTTGTCCTTGCCATAACAACTTTTCTTTCAAGAAGTCTCTTGCAAGGTCAAGAGTACATTCATTTTTCCCATAGTCTTTCACCCCTTTAATAATTATGTTTGCTGCCCTATTTTGTCTTTCTTTGCCTTCTCTATCTGGCATGTTGTCATCCTGAATGTTTATTTCTCCTTCCTTATTAGCAGAATTGATAATAACTTGAGTCCAAGTTTTGGAAACTTTGGTGGAATCTCGTTTCCTTTCTTCTCTTGCTTTCTCTTCATGGTTGTCTATTTGAGCAATCATTTTCCCTTTATCTTGGGATGATTTCGCATTCACTAGCTTTGTACTTTCCATTACATATTTCTTTATGCTTTGCACATCCACCTTCATGCGTTTCCATTCTATCTTCCCTATCAGGAGAGCTTCCTGTAGCAATGCCACTTGTTCTTTGAAAAAGTTATTGGTTTCTGCTAAGGCCTTTTTCTCAACTTTTATTATATAAATTTTATGGTTTATTTCCTTCTCTTTAACTTCTAAAACCTCCAATCTTTGTTTTGCATTTAACAATTCTTTCACGTAAAGATCAGATGACCAGCTAAGAGGTGTGGATGTGGGACTATATAAGGCAGAATCAACAATGAATTTTCCTCTGGACTTCTTGTTCCCACATGCTTGTAGAGGGGACTTGTTTGAGTGCTTTTTGTGAAGGGCTTGAGTACTTTCCTTTTTAGATCGTTTTTTCCTTGTCTGCCCCCATTTTAGACGAGCTAGTCTTCGTTTTAAAATGCCCCGATATTGTTTGGCATTGACTCAAACCCACTTCCCAGCTTTGGAAAATGAGGCAATTTTCACTTGTCCTAAATCATTTGTCTCCACATGTTATGAAATTTCTTGTCCCTTTGTCATGTTTGAATGCATTTGTCATCCAACATGTTTCAGGTTATTGCTGCTCCTTGCTCGCTGCTCAATACTTTTGTTGCATAAAAGCTCCCTGCTCTCACAATGTTGTATTAAAATACATATAATTTTGACTTGAAGTGTGTTCTAAAATTGTTTTTTCTTGGCTAAAAGTTCATTTTCATTGAACTAAAGGAAACAAGTTTACGACCACAAATTTTTATGCCGGATCCGACAACTGAAACTCCAAAAAGTTGCACTAAAGACAACTCCATTTTTTTATGGGTGATAATTTTGTGTAAAAGAGAATAAATATTAAAAATGTAAATCTTAAAAAAAAATGGTTTGGAGTGTCTTAAAAATGTTTTGGTTTGGTATTAAAATACATATAATTTTGGCTTGGGTGTGTTCTAAAATTGTTTTTGCTCGGCTAAAAGTTCATTTTCATTGAACTGGAGGAAACAAGTTTATGACCCACGACTCAGAGGCATCCAGCAAGAACAAAAGCCTAATATCTTATGAATCACCAGTTGGTAATAATAGTGTTGAGTTGGAAAATAACCCTATTGATATGAGAAAAGTTATAAAACAGAGTTCATTATGGTTTTTACATATAAAATGTCATCAAGCACGATATTCAGGATGTAATTAATGATATTGTGTGTGATTACATTTTTTTTAAATAATGGGAAAATCTATCATAGCTCTAGTTATCAAACCAAGAGTGATAATTATTTTCTTTTATGTTTTAAGTTAAATATTTATATACATAAAGAAGTCTCACCTCCATCTCATAAGAACAATTAGTCCACACAAAGATCACCTCCATGTTGTAAGAGCTATGAGTTCACCCAATACATCAACATACAAACCACTTGATACATACAAAAGAATTTGTAATTAGGTTGAGCCTAGGTCAAGTTCAATCAGTCTATTGGACGAAAGAACGATCTATCCACTAGTGCAGTGCTATCAAAATTGGGAATTTCTTAAAATAAGTTGATAATCATACCACAAAATCATGAAAAGTTACAAAGTATACAAGAAGCGGGTTATAATTATATCGTTTTTATATTGTCCATCACATTAATAAACAAATGGCAATTTTCACTCATTAAAAGTAAAAGGTTAGAAACAATAGTTATAAAGATCCTCACTTTCAAAGTTGTGATTATAACATGCATGTCTTTTATTATTTTATTTAGGTGGGTTTCCTAGTTCTTCCATTAAGGGATCCATAAAAGAGGTAAAATTAAATGAATGTACTAACCTAAAGGTTGATATTATTTATGTTACAATTAATGATATAATGTGTGATGTTGTGGTCCACGGGGCCTTTTTTTTTGTTAAGCTTGGCAGGACTTTCTTTTTCTATTTATAAAAAACAAGTTTGCGCCATATATATGAGATAGGTGGCTTCAACTTGCCCAGTGAGAAACCAAGTCTGTTGGCCACCTATCCTCGTTATAAGCCATCCAAAAACAATATAGTACCAGTTGCTCTAACCAAGCTATATATGTATCAGTATCATGATAAGACTCTATATGTCTATCTTTCATAAGCATGGATCTTTGAAAGTAAATGAAAGTAAACGCTACCTGCAAGAAACAAAAAAACACCCAAGAAACTAACTAATATTGTTGTCCTTCTGAGGCAAACTCAACCAGAGCCGGGTCATTGGCTAAGTCGTCAGGCATATCAACTAGCTCAATAATGCAAGGGATGTGCCTTTGGATTCTGTCAAGGCAGATGTCCTACTTGTGCAGTTGGAATTGGATTGTCTGCAAGTTTTTTTGGTAATTTGGCATATTCTGGAGAGTCATATCCATCCCCACTGAGATTTGCTCCATTTCCTTCCCCATAAGGCTCTTCATGAGCCAGTACAGATAGAGAATCCATTTAAACCGGGTGAGTCTGCCCCTGGTATTCCTGAGATCTGGGATTACTACCTACCAATTCTCATCTCATCTTCAAATTCATCCTCTTATTTTATCTTCTCCTTCCATTCGCCCAGAAGCTTACGGATGCCTGCATCCATTCATTCCCTATAGGTTATCGTCGCTTCACTGATGAGGCGTTCTACAGGATTCCTCCCACGTCTAGGTTCTGAAGTGCTCGGGTCTGCGGCTCGAGTAGACTCCCTCCCCCTTCTGTCATGTCCTCTTCCACGTGCAAGATGGGCCATCTCTCCTCTATTCCTTGTCTATTCACAAGTGAAATGAATTAGCTCTCGGGACGTGGTCTCATGCCTCTCTGGCTTGATACGGGTTCCCCTCCCCTCGTGCTTCCAAGCACAATTTCCTTTGCCTAGGTACCACTCTGGCCCGAAATGTTGTGCTACTCTAGCTGCGCCACTCTTCTACCACTCACTTTGCTTTCTCTCATGCCTTTCGTTTGCCTCACCACCCCAATGGTTGTAACAATTCTCTCGACTACACATAGGAGTGGTTTCATAGTGCCAGACCTAGGTTACGCTCACAGATCTCACAGCTAGCCCATCGCGCTAGGTTACTGTCAATCCCAGTCGCGGTGCCTTCCCTCGCCCCTCTGCCCAGTGTTGCTACATCACTCCTCTTCCCAGAAGAGTTGCCTCACTTCTCTGCCCCTCCCTTAGCCATCGCTCATGCTTAGCCTCAGCCCCACCACCCGCATTGGGATATTGATTGTCTCGCTCGCTCACAGGAGGGGTCTCTTGTTCCCAACCTTAGGTTTTTCTCATGTCTCTTGCCTCCTGCCCAAGCGTGATCACCATCACCCCCATCTTATGTTGGTCTCCCCCACCATCCCCCCAATTTCCCTCCCCTGTCATCTCTCGCACCCCCAACCATAAATCAACAAAGTTTCCATAGTAAGGGACTTGAAAGACCAAGATACATACTCGGGAATGCTTCACTGAAACCATTGTTGGCAACTCCACTGACTTGCACCCTTGCTCCTCCATCCACCCACAATCTCAACACTACTCTTCTCTTTGTCTCGAACCTTCATATTCCCATTCAACCTTTCTCTGTCGCATCACCCGTCATGCCTTAGCCGCCTCACCTCCTTCTCCTTCATGGCCATGCCTTCCACTTCTCCCATCTCCTTTGTCAGATAGTGTGTAGGAGGCCACCGCACCCATCGCCATGAGCGTGTGGGGGGCAGTGGGTGGTACCCTGCCTTTAAACGTCATAACTACCATATCTGTCTGTTGTCCTCTCCTGCCTCGAGCACGCACCCCGATTGTGGGGTGGTCCACGGGACTTTGAATTGATGGTGAATGGGTTATTGTTAATGTGCTTCTTGCAAAAAGGTCACCAATTCAAATCATCTTGTGGGTTAGCCAACAAAAAAATTGCGTAAAATCATATTAAAGATAGAACTTTATTATTATGTTTTTTTTTTCTTTTCTTCTTTCATGTATAAGATTAAACATTTATAGACACAAAGGAGTGTCAATTATCACCTATCTCATAAGAATTATTAGCTCATACAAAGAGCATCACCTCCATCTTACCAGAGTCGTGAGTTCACTCAATACACCAACATACAAATAACTTCTAATATATGTAAAAAGTGGAAAGCATGTTTGTTTCTTAAAATAGGTTGATAATTGTTAAGTTATGGTATGTTTTATTCTTATAACAGTTTACTTCTTTTTCTTATTATATTCCACAGATTAGCAATCACATGTACATAAATTAAAGTGCAGAGAGAAATGATCGATAGAAAACAAGCCAAGACAAGAGACACAAGATGTGGCAGCTAGCCAGGGACAAACCCCACAATGTGTGGGGAAACCCTTTGATCAAATCTTCTTTTATCTTCAATAATTCAGCAGAGAGAAATAGTACAATAAATCTGATTTATATCAACAGTAGGAAACCCTAGATCAGCAGCATCAGCATTAGCGGCTTTATCATCAAAACTAGGGCAGTCGATATCTCACAAATCGACCGTCAGATCGACTTGATTCTACCACCAAAAGTTGCAGCCTTTGGAGGAGGTTTGGATGAACCTGCAATGCAGTTCAAAAGAGGAGGTTTGATGGTCCACGCTGGTCAAAATTTGGATCTACAGTTGCAACTTCAGTTTCAGCAGCTTCCTTCAAACTAGGGCAGTCGATATCTGGAAAAACCGACTGTCAGATCGACTTGATTCCACCACCAAAAGTTGCAGCCTTCAAAGGAGGTTCAGATGAACCTACAATGTAGTTTAGAAGAGGAGGTTTGATGGTCCACACTGGTCAAACTTTGGATCTGCAGTCGCAACTTCAGTTTCAGCAGCTTCCTTCGACATGTGTGAGAGAGAGACTCTTTTCTGCACAGTAGAGAAGACCCCTTTTTTCTGTGTAGGAGAGAGAGAGAGAGGTGTGATGAGATGAGTGAGTGAAAATGAGGAAAATCCCTCCTATATTTATACACAACGTTGATGTTTGAATAGATGTGACTGTTGGGCTTCTGAGCCTACATGAGTTGTAGGTCGGCTTGATAATAATTCCATAATCAAAGTAAATTCATATCTCCATAAATACTTATCGAAATTGGATGATCTTTAGATCAATCCTACACCTCCCAATGAGAGGAATCTAATAAAAATATTATTAGCCATGAATAAGATGACCCACATGAAGTTTCGCCCTAGTTGCCAATTTAACACTCCCTCTCAATTAGGGAGAACTTCATCTGCAATCTATTTGTCGGTCGCTATTATTCATCCATCAAATGCATTGCCCTGTACAGCTTGACCCTTGCCTTGCTGTACTTTATTCTGCTTGTTCTACTTTGTCTTGTTCTGCCCTATACTGATCTGTACTGCTCTACTTTGTTCTTCTCTGCTTTGCTTTGTTTTGTTCTGCTCTGATTTTGTCTGAATTATGAAGAAGAAGAAATGATCGAGGATGTATCATACTGACTTAAAGTCAGCCTCAGAGTATGTACCACTAGTCCCAGACCAGTCTCAACCGACCCAAAGTCAGCGTCATAGTATGTACAACTCCTACCACTAGTCCCAGACCAATAACATCCTCCACTGACTCAAAGTTAGTCTCAGAGTGTGTACCACTAGTCCCAGATCAGTCTCAACTGACCCGAAGTCAATGTCATAGAATGTACCACTCCTACCACTGGTTCCAGACTAGCATCATTGATCCCAGATCAATGGAGGTCATCCTAGCATAGGGAGTACGGTAGATACAACGATGCGTCTATCGATACTACTATGGTCCCTAACTTCATTTCCCTACTCATTGATCAAATGAGAGGTACTTCCCATGAGTCCCAGACTGCATGGGTAGGATGCCTCGACATGAGAACTAATCAATCATGTCCTCACAGGAGAACACATCAGTCCTGCTACAATCGCCATGGAGAACACATCAATCCATGCCTCATAGGAGAACACATCAGTCCTACTACAATTGCCATGGAGAACACATCAATCCAGGCCTCACAGGAGAACACATCAATCATGCTACAATCACCATGGAGAACACATCAACCCTGCTATAATCTCCATGGAGAACACATCAATCCAGGCCTCATAGGAGAACACATCAATCCTTCTACAATCGCCATGGAGAACACATCAATCCAGGCCTCACAGGAGAACTAATCATCCTGCTACACAGGAGAGCGAATCATCCTATTCCACAAGAGAGCAAATCATCTTGTCCCACAAGAGAGCAAATCATCTTGTTCTAGTGTGCACCACCAGGGGAGGGTGAGTCACCCTGTGGTTGTATGTTGCTTCAGTAAGAACCGCAAGCCCTTAGAGCTCCCAGAGCTCAATGTATGCAACATGCAGTACCCTTGTACAAGGGTTTCTTGATGACTCCAAGTCGTTTGGGAAAATCACAGATTAGATCTTTCCTCAGGGCTTTGACAAGGTGTATCGACCTGTACATCATCTTATTGCGATGGAGCCTCCTTGCTCATCGACTTACCATATCCCAGATGATGTCTATCTACTGGAGAAATCAACGAATACGGGATTCCTCAATAATCAAATCCCACCTCTGGTTGTACAGATAATCACAGTGGTGTGTGTTCAAACAGCTCACTGAAGAGCTTCCCCAACCAAGCAGCTTCATATGAGATCATACTCGTAGATATGTATCTAGTCTCGGCAGTGCTTATGGCAACCAACTTCTGCTTCCTACTCATCCATTATATCGAAGCAGAATCCAAAGAGAAATAACACTAAAAGTGCTCCAGTGATCCTCCACACTACCTGCCTAATTAGCATTCAAATAATCATGCAGTTTCATATTTCCGGCAGTGTATCTCAATCCATTAGTAATTGTGCCACGAAGATATCTTAGAAGATTCTTGGCATCAATCCAGTGAGGCTCAACCAAATATGAGCTCACAATGCTAACTGTAAAACATATGTTCGGATAGAGGTTCACTAAGAACATCAATGCGAATGAGTTTATGAAACTCAAAGGCATTTCTCAAATTTGGCCTGACATCACTACCATATAACTTCTAAAAGTTAAGATCCTCGAGGTAGTCACAGGATTGCAGTCCATCATACCAAATCTTTCCAATATCTTTACCACATATTTTCCTTGAGATAGGAAAATTACCCTTGGCTTCTACCATACTTCAAGTCCTTGGCCCTTCACTTCAAATTCAGAAGCCAACTCCCTCTTACATTTGTGAATGAGAGGGTCTGCACCTGTTAGAAAGAGGTCATCCACATACAACACCAGTATGAGAGGCTTGTCATCTTCAACCTTAAGGTAAAGGTTATGATCAACTTCACTCCTAGTGAATCCCAGCTTCATCAAGTAGCTATCGATCCTCTCATACCATGCTCCAGGTGCTTGCTTCAGCCCATAGAGAGCCTTCTTCAACCTGCATACATGAGATTTTCGATCATAAATCTCAAATCCTTCGGGTTGCTCCACATAGACCTATTCTTTGATCGAACCGTGCAAGAATGCAGTCTTGACATCCATCTAATGTAGGTTCCATCCTTGTGAAGCCATAAGGGCTATGGTCAAGCAAATGGTCGCATATCTGGCAACAAGTGCAAATATCACATCATAGTCTATACCTTCCTTCTAGGAGAAACCACAAGCAACAAAATGAGCCTTATACTATTATGTACTTCCATTTGCTACAACTTTATCTTGTAAAGCCATTTTGAAGTAACAATTGTCCTGTCCTGGGATTTGGGAACTACTTCCCATACATCATTCTCCATAATAGATTCATATTCTTTGGTCATAGCATCCTTCCATACTTGATGCTTGACAACATCTGAGAATGATGAAGGCTCATTTTGTATGATCGTGCTCATGATGGTCAGGTATCCCTGATACCTGTTAGGTTTTTTACTTTCACGGAAGGTTCCTCGGGGTGCAGCATGTCCTTCAGCATCATCAAGTATCCCCCTAAGCCATGAAGGCCTCTTCCTAGAAGAGGAAGGCTCAGGTGGATAAATAGGATCCATGGGTTCCTCCACATCAGGCATTGTTACACATCTACCCATACAGACAACTTCCACAATCATACGTTTCTTCCTTTCCACCACACTATTCTGCTCAAGAGTATGTGGTGTCCTCTTAATGCCAACCTCAGATATGCCTGAGTGAACCAACTGTAATATATCGGAGGTCTTGCTTTGGCTTGAGGGGAGTGGTCCCCTTTTGAGCTTTCCTTCGGCACATCCTGGACATACACCTTCTTTCTCTACTCGGAATTTGGGCATCCTTGTCACCATTTGTCTTACACCGAGTAGAGCTTTATAATGAAGGGGGGCAAACCTCTGATGCCAAAGTTCGAACTGAAGAGATTTGTCATAAAACATGACACCTAGCGGACTTCCTTCGACCTGATATAATGAATCAACACGAAACCCAAGAGTAAGGGCATCTTTAACATTAGTTTTCCATATATGTACCTTGCCATCGCTGAAGTTACCTTGTAGCCTTTGTCTTCTATTTCCGAGATGGACACTAGGTTCTTTTTGAGGTCACGTGCATTTAATACATCCTGGAATTTATAGCCTTCTTGAATGGTTGTCCTCTTCGTTGATTCCTATCTCTCCTCTTACCTTTGTTATTGAATTTGTCATTCCTTTGATTGCCATCATAGGGATTTTGATCATCATCCCAGTGTAAGTCCTTTCTATCAGGGCACTCCCTTGCATAGTGACCTGCTTTATCGCAAATGTAACATTGTCCTTTTCTTCCACCCTTAGGTCCAGGCTTTCCTTTTGATTTAGTCCCATAATTATTTCTTTTCTTAGCATGAGAAGAAAAGGCAGCAGGAGGACCTTAAGGCATGGACAGTTCTTGCTCTTCTACCCTTGTTTCTTCTTGAATGCATCTAGCCATTAATTCCTCGAAACCAGGAATTATATTATTGTTCAGAAGAGTAGTCCTGAACACGTACCATTCGGATGGTAATCCTCTAAGAGTCGTGAGTGCCATTTCTCTGTCAGTAATAGTCTCCCCAATAGATAGGGGATTGTTCTTGATCTCGGTGATTCTTAAGAAGTATGCTTGCATACTCTCATCTTTACCCTTCTTGATTTCCCTTAGTTTATTTCTAAGAAACAAAACTTGATTTGCATCATTAACTTTAAATATACTCACCAGTCTATCATAGATTTCATTGGAGGTGTCCAGTTCAGAGATTTAGGCCACCAAGTGCTTGTCGATAGAGTCTCATATGATCTTCTTTGTTTTGACTTCTTCGTTTTTTCATTTGTTCCAGGCAATAGTGGATGCATTTAATGGAGGCTCAACAATATTGCCTCTTACATGGTACAACACTCCTTGATCTTCTAGGGTTAGATCGTAGACATCTTTCATCTGTGATAGTCAGCTTTCTCATGGAGCTTGTCTTCGGCAGGAAAAAGTGTTGAGGACCCCCTAGTTCTCTTAGGATAGCCTTTTCAATCTTCTCTTTGGTGATTGCTCTTGCTCTTGCTTGGGCTTTGTCTTCACCTCACCTCTGATACCATGTTAAGTTATGGTATGTTCTATGCGTATAACAGTTTACTTTTTTTTCTTATTATATTCCACAGATTAGCAATCACATGTACATAAAGTAAAGTGCAGATAGAACATTAAACGATCGACAGAAAACTAGCCAAGACAAGAGACACAAGATGTAGCGGCTAGCCAGGGACAAACCCAACAATGTGTGGGGAAACCCTTTGATCAAATCTTCTTTTATCTTCAATAATTCAACAGAGAGAAACAATACAATAAACCTGATTTATATCAACAGTAGCAAACCCTAGATCAACAACATTAGCATTAGCGGCTTCATCATCAAAACTAGGGCAGTCGATATCTCACAAACCGACCATCGGATCGACTTGATTCCACCACCAAAAGTTGCAGACTTCAAAGGAGGTTCAGATGAACCTACAACGGAGTTCAGAAGAGGAGGTTTGATGGTCCACGCTGGTCAAAATTTGGATCTGCAGTTGCAGCTTCAGTTTCAGCAGCTTCCTTCAAACTAGGGCAGTCGATATCTCGCAAACCAATGTCAGATCGACTTGATTCCACCATCAAAAGTTGCAGCCTTTAGAGGAGGTTCAGATGAACCTACAGTGCAGTTCAGAAGAGGAGGTTTGATGGTCCACGCTGGTCAAACTTTGGATCTGCAGTTGCAGCTTCAGTTTCAACAACTTCCTTCCACATGTGTGAGAGAGAGACTATTTTCTGCGCAGTAGAGAAGACCCTCTTTTCTGCGCAAGAGAGAGAGAGAGAGAGAGAGAGAGAGAGAGAGAGAGAGAGAGAGAGAGAGAGAGAGCGAGAGATGTGATGAGATGAGTGAGTTCAAATGAGGAAAAGTCCTCCTGTGTTTATACACAACGTTGATGTTTGAATAGATGCAACTGGTGGGCTTCTAGGCCTACGTGAGTTGTAGGTTGGCTTGATAATAATTCCATAATCAAAATAAATTCATATCTCTATAAATACTTATCGGAATCGGATGATCTTTGGATCAATCCTACACCTCTTGATAAGAGGAATCTAATAAAAATATTATTAGCCATGAACAAGATGACCCACATGAACTTTGGCCCTAGTTTCCTATTTAACAATAATCATACCATCAAATTATAAAAAGTTACAAAGTATATAAGGCATTGAGTGATAAGTGTATAATTTTTCTATTGTCACTCACATCTATAGAAATTCCTTATAGATTCAAACTGCTTGTGTAATTTTCTCAAAACAAAAGACTTAAATCAACTCTATTCATCAACAGAAACAATTAATTGATCTAAAAATCATGAAGCATACAAGAGAAAGAATTCAATTAACACATTACACAATGATTTCCTAGGGAAAGCCACAACTAAAAACCCCTGCTATCTGTATATTGCATTAGTCAGAAAATATGAGAAGATTATAATGTTTTATTGAAGCCCAAGCAACCTCTGCACTATCTTTGTATGTCTCATTTCTTCCTAGACAAGCCTTGGCCAATACTTAACCAATTTTCTGCTTGCCCAAGTCCCTATTTCCTTGCGTTGTTCAATGAGGAATTATGCCCCTATTTAATAAGATTTTTTCTCCATTGGATTGTGCAGTTCCTTTAGGCTCTTCCTTTGACTAAATGCACCATTTGTACAATTCAAATAATTATACAACTGATAATACACTTCCCTTGAACTCTAATCTCAATTCGGTAACTCTGAAATTTGACATGCATGAGTTATTTATGACTAAATTATCAGTTAACTTGTTGAACACATGAAACAACACCCCATTGTTATACCTCCTACTAGTTCCTCCATCACTTGGAACTAGTTTAACTAACTTTAACTCAGTTAGGCTAACTTTAACTCAGTTAAACTGACTTTAACTCAGTTGAATTGATTTTAACTCGGTTAAACTGAATTAATTAACTACAACTCAAAATAAACTCAACCAGGGGTCCTATAAAGTAGGAGACACTCTACATGACTCAAGTTAGACCCTCAAATCGAATTAACTGAGCCAACTAAGTCAAATTAACTTATTTAACTCGTACAAGATGTCTTGTTATGAGGAATTGCAATTTTATTCCTAATTTAATTAAGGACCAAATCAAATTAGGAGTGTTTTGTTGTATTTTCAACACTCCCTCTCAGCAAGAAAGGGATTCACATCTACCCCGATCCAACACCTTTGGAATGTAATGCATGAAACACTTCTCATTGTTGTTGTTGCTACTGCAACATCTGCAACTGAGAAGCATAATAATAATAATAATAATAAAATAAATAAAAATAAAAGAAAAAATTGAATCAACTATGTCTACAACGGTCTACTAGGAAAATTGTGTTGCTGCTGACTCTGCTACTGAACCTCCTACTCTACTGTCAACTCTGTTCTGCACTCCTAAGTATCTTACTGACATTGATCCCTGTCTACTAGGAAAACTGTGTTGTTGTTGACTCTGCTACTGAGCCTCCTGCTCCACTGTCAACACTGCTCTGCACTCCTCAATATCTGACTGACATTGATCCCTGTCTACTAGGAAATTTGTGTTGTTGTTGAATTTGCTACTGAGCCTCCTACTTTGTTGTTGCTTCTGCATTGTTACTGCAACTACTGCAATAATGAGTCTGATCTCCCCAGATCCTAAAGTGCTAGCTTCCATAGGCCTACTCCCTCTTAAACTAGACTCCCTCCAAGTCTTGATCTCCCTCTGGGAAATATGTTTGCTCCTCAATTAGCCAATATCAATGATCACATCTCCTTTTTGTGTCACTAAATATTGTCTCGATGATCTACCCATTGACATTCCTCTAGCTCCATTGAGAAGTCTGCACATAAGGTCTTTTAGATCTGCCCTGAACTAGGGCTCCATAACTCTCCCTCCTAATAGCTCATGAATCCTTCAATGATCATTGTACATGAGGACTTCAAGGATTGGTTCTAATGTGAATCCTTCTCTATAGTGATTCTAGCTCTGATACCATGTAGAAACTCCTTGTAGATTCAAGCTGCTTATGTAATTTTCTAAAACAAAAGACTTGAATCTACTCTACTCATCAGCAGAAACAAGTAATCGATCAAGAAATCATGAAGCATGCAAGATAAAGAATTCAATTAACACATTACTAATGATTTCCTAGGGAAAGCCACAACTAAAAACCCTTGTTATATGTATATTGCATTAGTTAGAAAATATGAGAAGATTACAAAACTTTTCTCAAGCCCGAGCAACCTCTACATCTGTCTCATTATTTCCTAGACAAGCCTTGGCCAATACTTAACCATTTTTTTGCTTGCCCAAATCCCTATTTCCTTGTGTTGTTCAACGAGGAATTAGGCCCCTATTTAATAGGAATATTTATCCACTGGATTGTGTAGTTCCTTTAGGCTTTTCCTCTCACTGCATGCACGATCTATACAATTCAGATAATTATACAACTGATAGTACACTACCCTTGAACTCCAATGTCAACTGAGTAACTCTCAAATCTGACATGCATGAGTTATTTATGACTGGATTATCAGTTAATTGGTTTAACACATGAAGCAACACCCCCCTGTTAGACCTCCAACTAGTTCCTTCATCAATTGAAACTAGTTTAGCTGACTTCAACTCAGTTAAACTGAATTAATTAATTACAACTCAAAATAAACTCAATCAGGGCTCCTATAAAGTAGGAGACACTCCACATGACTCAAGTTAGACCCTCAACTTGAATTAACAGAGCCAACTAAGTCAAATTATTGTAGTTAACTCGTACAAGCTGTCTTGTGATGTGGAATTATAATTTCATTCCTAATTTAATTAACGACAAAATTAAATTAGGAATTTCTTGCTGCATTTTCAACTATATCAACAAAAAATTGGCTTTCATTCATTGATATTGAAATGCTAAATTAATAATTACAAGGACCTGCACTTTCAAAGTTGCCACTATAATGTACATGTTGCTTCTATTATTTGTAGAAATAGCTCAAAATTTGTAGTTGCTAATGAATTCAGACTGAAAATAATAGACACAAATTTCTTCTACTCAAACTGCGAAAGGGAAAACATACAATAGAAACACATGCAATCATTCAATCACAATGAACATAATATTTCTATTGGGGAACCCAACTATGAAAAACCCCTCCTTTGTTTGTATTAAATCATATGAGAACATGGATCTATTACAAATGATAGCTTCAATCCTTGAAGTTCAACTTGCACTGCAATATTGATCTCCTCCTCCAGAGACTGTTATGCAAAATAATTAACCAAATCT
Organism: Pinus taeda; assembly: GCA_000404065.3. NCBI lineage: Eukaryota > Viridiplantae > Streptophyta > Pinopsida > Pinales > Pinaceae > Pinus > Pinus taeda. The sequence continues at coordinate 13,259 of APFE030181126.1, read as the reverse complement.
AGGCCTCCTGCTCCTCCTATTTCCTTGCGCAATTCCTGGGAAAATTGGCTCCTAAAGAATAGGGAAATCTCTTATTTGCTTGCGCAATTCCCAAGAGGAATGCCTCACCTACTACATGCAAACTATGTACACTCTCTAGTATATAATAAAAAATACAATTATGCCTTTTTGCTCCACTAAACTAGGCAATTCGAATTCCATGCATGACTAGGTCTACTTATAGTAAATTGATTAGTTAACTAAGAGATCAGTGAGTTAGCAACAGTTACAACTACTCAATTGAACTCCTACTGACATTATTCATGACTAGAACTCAAATAACTGAGTTTCACCAACTACAACTCCACTAGATTGCTAAATCTCAACAATCAAACCATGCACAACTCTACTTCTAGCCCACAAACTTGAATTGACTGATGTAACTAAGTGACTTGGCCATATCACTCCTTCTAGCTGCAACTCAAGTCATCTTGCTGATGTGGAATTTCAAATTTCTCCATTTGACTAAGGCACAAATCAAATGAAATCTTTTCTTGCTACAATTTAACACTCCCTCTTAGCAAGAAAATGATCATGCACAACCCCAATCTTGCTCCAATGGAACGTATAGTAATGTAATTAATACTCCCTCTCATTGTTTTTGTTGCTATCGCAACAACTAGAACTAAGAAGCATCCAAAATACTGAATCAACTATGTCTTTGAGCTGCAACTGTCTCCCGAGCCTTTGACTGCTACTAGCCTACAACTGTGGCCCAAGATCTGACTACATTAATTGACAGGTGATCCTTCTGATACTTGATATTGTGGGCCACTATAGCAAGGGTAATGATCCATGAGAAGAGTATTCTGCAATTGTTGCTTCTCTCCTATGGACCCTGCCCAAATCTTTGCAACTCTATAATTAAGGCTCTACATCGCCCCACCTCACTCCTAGAGGTATAGTTGCATGCATGGTGAAATCTACCTCTAGCTTGTAGAGATTTTAAACTTGAACACCAATTTGTTTTATTTGTTTAGTAGCAACATGCTTCAAATAAATTTTCCCTTACTGAACAACTCATCATATCCACGGTCTTCAAGTACAACTACAAAAATTAGATTTTTCTTTAGACCATGCATATATATTACTTCCTTTAGGTGAATATGGGAGGTTGACTCCCTCTTAAAGGTGATAGTGCCAATCCCTTTGGTACTATACCTTCCATCATCTCCAAGCTCTATGTGTAATTGTAGGTCCTTCTCCTCTAAGTTGTTGAAGAACTCCTTCTTTTATGTCATATGATATGAAGCACCAGAGTCTAGGAATCACTATCTCCCTCTTAATGTGCTTGCCATGCAAGTAATGAGGGTGAAATCCAACTCGAATTGTGATGTGAGAGCATCTCTTCCTGCTCCTGTGGTAGGCTCCTTACTAGATTTATTGTGTGGACACTTGGTTGCTTTGTGTCCATACTCATGGCAGTGAAAACATTTAATCTTACTAGGGTCTTTCTTCTTGCCATGGTTCTAGCTGGATTCTACCTCGCCTTGGGCCTTCTTTCCTTTGGCATTCTTTCATTTTCAAACTAGAGCATAGTCTTCTTCCTCATCCAATCTGGATGTGACACCATCTCTATTGTTTCTTCTAATCTTCTCTTGCACCAAATCAGGCCAAAGTTTCTCCCAATTTGGAAGCTTGTCTTTTCTATTAACTAAATCTTGATAGTTGTGTCAAGACTTCAGAAGACCAAGGAGTGTTAAGCTCACAAGCTCAAATGGCGGCACAGTCTCTCCTACTCCTCCAAGTTTATCTTTGACCTGAGTGAATCTGGATAGGTACTGAATAATGGTTTCATTTTTTTTTTTGCATTCAAATGTTCATGAGCCTATCTCTCAATGCAATTTCCTGACATCATTGTTGCTTTGGCATAGATCTATGAGAGTTTTCCACATTGAAAAATAGTCTATTTTTCATGAAAATTCGAAACCACGTGATCTTTGACACCCTCCATAATAATCCTCCTAGCTTTTGTTGTGTCTTTCTTCCACTGAGCAAGTGCTTGTGCATTTGAATCTGGTGCTTTTGGAATATCAATTTTTGTGTACTCTAATACTCCATTGTCATCCATGATAGCTTCCATCCTATCTTTCCAAGCACAAAAAATCGAGGTACCCTCCAATTCATACCCAAGCCTCAATCCATTGAAAGACATTGTTCCTGCACTGAAGAAAATCTACTCCAAGAACTCTGGTATTCAAAATTTTCCTGAGAGAAGGTTTGGAACTTGGTTTCTATGTAGTCTTCAATAGCTCTGATACCATGTAGAAATAGCTCTAAATTTGCAGCAACTAATGAATTCAGACTGAAAACAATACACAAATTTCTTCTACTCAATTTGCGGAAGGGAAAACATACAATAGAAACACATGTAATAATTCAATCACAATGGAAAAAATATTTTTATTGGGGAACCCAATTGGCAAATACCCCTCCTTGTTTGTATTAAATTAGACAAGAATATGGATCTATTAGAATGACATTTTCAATCCTTGAAGCTCAACCCACATTGCAATACTGATCTCCTCCTCCTGAGATTGCTTTGCAAAATACTTAGCCAAATATAGGCCTCCTTCTCCTCTTATTTCATTGTGCAATTCTTGAGGAATTTGGCTCCTAAAGAATAGGGAACACTCCTATTTTCTTGCACAATTCCCAAGAGGAATGCCTCACCTTCTGCATGCAAACTATGTACACTCTTTAGTACAATAATAAATACATTGATGCTTTTTTCCTCCACTCAACTAGGAAATTCGAATTTAATGCATGACTAGGGCTATTTTTAGTAAATTACCTAGTTAACTAAGAGATTAGTGAGTTAACAACAGTTACAACTACTCAAATGAACTCCTACTAACTCCATTCTTAACTAGAGCTCAGCTAATTGAGTTTCACATACTATAACTCTACTAGATTGCTAATTCTTGGCAATCAACTCATGCACAACTCTAATTCTAGCCCACAAACTCAAATTGACTAATTTAACTAAGTGACTTGGCCATGTCACTCCTACTAACTGCAACTCAAGTCATCCTTCTGATGTGGAATTGTGAATTTCTCCATTGGGCTAAGGCACAAATCAAATGAAGCCTTTTCTTGCTACAATTGAACATTACTTGTTTTGGGTGGGTGTTCTTAGTACTTACATTAAGAGATCCATAAAGATGATAAATTTGAATAGATGGGCTAAATGAAAATTGCAAGTAAGGACAATGAGAACATACCACTATGTTTCCATAAATGAGAATCCAATAAGTGGCCCTAATAGATGTCAGAGATGGGACTAATGAGGGCATTCCTAATATCTCATTGTCAAAAGTAGGTGGAGGAGTTGCTTAAGATGCCAAGTTGGCATTAAATTAAATTAGGCAACAACTTCCAAATTTGGCAATGTTGTTAAATTGACAAGTCCCATGTAGAGGTAGGTATTAATATGGAAACATCGGGTGTGGAATAAGGTGTAATCATTCCTTTCCCTTCATGAATTTTTAATAGCTTCATGAAAATTTCCCTATCACAAATTGTAATTTTTCTCTCTTCAGATTAAAATTTTTAGGCAATTTTGGGTTGATTAAGATCAAAATTTGAATAAGAAAAACAAGTTCTCAAAGTTGTAGAATTTGATGACATCATTAATCAAAATTAAATGAATGCCCTAATATGACACCAATACATTGAATGAAGGATTGCTAAAATGATAGTTTTCATTGTTCAATTATATAAGTGGGTTGAAATCCCTAAAATAATCTAAAATTATAGTTTGTGATTGTTGAAATCATAATTTTACATCCAAATGAGAATTTCAACTACATTTTTTTTTATCAAATTAGAGCACAAAACAGTAAAAAAAGGGAAAATTTGAGTGTTGTTTATCCCATGATATGGGTATGTATCTACATGGATATTTTATCCACATACCATATCTTGAACATTGAAAAATCTAATTTGTGTTTTTCACTTAACTTGTGGTTTTGTAATGTGAACTCTACAAGCAAGCAACTATGATGTTAATAATACTTGGCATTTGATGTTTGCCATCTCAAATATCCAACTATTAGAGCTTTACCTCTACTTTCTAGTGACAAAAAATGGGGGCATGAGTCATGGCTTCTTTTCCCTAACAAGAAAGTGCTTATGATTCAATTTTTAGCAAAGGTAAATAATAAGAAATGAATGATCCTTTGGCTACTCATGAACACAATATGATGGAGAAAAACATAAGAGAAAATGAAGAAGGAATGGGCATTCAAAAAAATTTGCGGACTCCCATCAAGTTTGTATCCTAGGGCAGGACATTCGTACACCAACATTCAAGTCCCAAACATGATATAGCTAGTATGAAGCTAGAATGCTAGAAGGACATTGATCATATTCCAATATTCAAAAAGCTTCCAAGAGGCCAAAGCCAAGAGGAAAGTCACTCTTATTTAGATTTGGCATTCATAGTGAGGATGTGATTACCCTCTAACACTTTATTAAAGCCTACACACATAAGTTATAAAAAGGTGGAGCAAAATGTTGGAGCGCTCAATCAGAAGATTGTATACAATGGTGCTAATGTGAACTTTTATGGCATGTCAACTCCACCAATGTCTAGGATGGAGTCCTCTAGGAGTTAACAATCTAACTTATAAATCAAAACTTGGATTTTGAGATGTACAAGGCTACTCTATTGCATTATAGGTCCTATAATCAATATTTCATGTATAGGGCCACAAAGAAACTATTTTATTTTCCATAGCGAGCCTTTATTAACATCTAAGAAACTATTTTCCACAAAGAAACTATTTTCCCTAGCAAGCCTTTATTAACATCTAAGTTGGATAAAATATGTTCTTCACCTAATCTAAGCGAACAAAAAAATAAAAATGAAAGATCACATAGATAAATTCGCCTTCCAACCATGCTAATGCCACTGAAAATGGTGGTTTTATTAAACATTTTTTATCACTTCAGGGGGAAAATGTCAAATAATTAAAGACGAGATTCATGAAGTACTCTTATAAAAGCATAGACAAAAACCTATATTTTAAAGTAAAGATTGAGAAGAAATGGTTCTACAAACTAATGCTCTAAGAGGACATCCAAGCTGCGCAAAAGATCTCCCTTAAAAATGTTTTTTACATAACCAATGATGAAATAAATCATTGATTATATATATATATATATATTCATATATTCGCCATCTATTATAAATAACATAGTTTGAATAATAATATCCATAAATATTTAATGGATTTTAAATTGGTTTAAATATATAAATAAGATGTATTTTGTTAAAAAAATGTTTCCTTAAAAAGGGTTCATTAATTCAAGCTCATGGCCAATCATATCTCCATCCAATCTTTTGGAATTCTCCTTGTACTTTTATTAATGAAGCTAACTTATTGTTAAAAGAAAACATTTTTTTAAACACATATTTTTAAACAATGAGATTAATTTGGCTTTAAGGTTGTGGTCCAATGACTGTGTGTGGCGGTTTGGTCCCCACAAATCCTGAGGTCCATTCTCGGACAAGGCTATATGCTGACTCTTCCTTGATTCGTGCGAATAACAAGAAGAGTATATTTATGTATAAAAACATTGAAGTTATTTTGAAGAACTTACCTTCAACTTAATAACTTCTCAATAAACTATTTTTTAATAAATAACAAAAAGTATGGGTATATGTATTTTGTTAAAAAAATATTTCACCAAAAAGTGTTCATCATATTCAAGCTCATGGCCAATCATATCTCCATCCAATCTTTTGGAATTCTCCTTCTACTTTTATTAGTGAAGCTAACTTATGCTTCAAAGAAAACAATTTATTTTTTTAAACACATTCTTTTACACAATGGAATATTTTGAAGAACTTACCTTCAACTAATAAGAGCCTCTCAATAAACTAATTTTTAATAAATAACAAAAATTATTGGTATATATAAATTGTATTAAGTTTCTAACCTTAAACATTTAACTAATGTTTGTTAGGAAAACAATGTGGGCTAAGCACTTGTATGGTTTATGGTTTATAGTTCTTATTGAGCCTTATGAACCACAAGTGAGGTGGATATCTTCTATTACACAATAAATAAACCTTGTGTTCACAATTTGCGGAATGCATTGGTATGCCACTAAAGTTTCTCATGTTGAACTCAAGAGACAAACTAAAAGAATGAGGATAACTCATAATAGCAAAACCATCTTAAGACTTAAACTAGTGATTGTAGGGAGTAAGGTCCCATCATCACATGTTTAAAACTTTGCATGCAAAGGCATGACATCAAGTTCCTAAATAATATATAGAAACATTAAAAATAGGTTTGATCCATTTTAAAGAAGGTCATCTCACATAAACACTCAATCACCTCTTTGATATAGAGAAATGGTTGATATCATAAAAATTCTAACATATTAAGAAAAGGAAAATAATGAGTAGTGAGTGTTGGGTAATTCAATTGTTGGTTAAATTAATTCATTAAATTATCGACCAGGGTTTGTGAACTTATGAAGTATGCGTGCACTGTATGTGCTAGGATATCTATTCTCAATTAAAGAAAACTATTCTAATTACAAGATAAAAATCTAACCTATTTTTAACTAGATCTCATTAAGCATATGCACATGTTCCGTCTAAAAGGCCATTTCAAACTTCAATGGAAATCAACTTCAAAGTAAACTACGTTATGCTCAAGAATGTTGGTCACTTTAATTGCTTATTAATTAAACAATCAAGTGCTACATAAATTGTCAACCCAGGGAAGTCTGGTTATTTCAAAGGCAACTGCGTACTATATGTACTCAATCTTAAAAGCAATAAAAGTTGTAGTACAAACAGATCACACCTAGCTTTAACAACTGAAGCTCCACTCTGTGTTACAACAAGTACACTCTATTACGGATAACTACCAAGGAATGCTTAATTTCATTCAAGGAGTAATCTAATGGAAACGAATCAATCTGCAAAAGAAAGAAATGGCTATGCTGTAACAGAGAACAGGACCCTATTCCCAGAGCGGGAATCTTTAGCACCTGTTTCTAACTATCGAGCTTGCCAACTTACTCTGTAAACTCATCCACCAATGAAACACTCATAGATTGATTGGAAATAAACTTAAACAATACAACAATCAATTGGAGAGAAAGCAGAGTTTCAACAAAGGATGTATAAACAATATTTAGTAACAATACTGTTAACAAGGCATGGATAAAAGACACACTTAACACATTGCAGTAATATAATGGTTGAATCTTGTGATGAAGGTGGGCCCTATCCTTCTCACAAGATTCCCAGGAGACAAGAACTAGAAAAAGATGTTCAGAACAGAGTTTTATTCATCCATCAATATGCCATATTAGAAAAATGATTATAGTCCTGTTCCTTTAACTGAGCCTTCCTCGCAGTCTGTTCCTCTCCTCTAATGTAGATGCCTCCTCTTTATAAAGAGGAGACATCTATTACAACAGATTTACATTGTAAGTTCTATTTTAACCCGTTATACAAAAATAGGGAAATCAGTTTCCCGTCAACAAAATGTTGTTACAGTAATGTTGTCTTTGGATCTCGATTGTTACATCCAATGTAACATCTCCTCCGGTGATTAGTCTGGTTCCTCTGTTGCTGTTGAATTTAGAATGAAAATCACAACTGTTTCAACTTCGAGATTTGCGTGTCGTTCTTACTATTTCAGCAAATACAAAAATAGTCTTGCAAACTCCAGGCAGTTTCAGCAACGCAGACTGCATATCATTCTTTAACTATTCAGCAACTAACAATTCCATGATTACCTACGAAGATAACGTAATTATATGTAAAATAATTAAACATATAGTGATGAGAAGAAACATTGTGTACCTTTGGAATAATTGGGTTAAAACAATAACAAGGACTTTAAATATAGTTTGAAAAGGATGACATCATAGCAAAATGTGTGGTCAAAAAGGGACAATATGAGGTCCTAACATCCCCCCCAACTGAAAGGGTTGCATGTCCTCATGAAACTTTTCACTCTGAGTCGGAGTCGGAGTACTGGGATGTACAGTGGAAATTCCTTATACAGTAAGTATAAAAGGTGCTATCAACCGAGTTTCTGAAACCATAGACATTCTGTAATCTCTGCCATGCTGCATGCTCCTCCTTCTTGGATAATCTGAAGTAAGCCTTATATTATTGTACCGGTAGCCATAGAAGAGGGAAGTGAAAATGATAACCCAACCGTTTTTCGGCACATTGCTGAATGCATTTAACATAGTTAGGTAGCCGTGAAATTGTTGTTTGAAGACTAAGCGGGTTAAAGGGATGATATTCCTTTCTCTCCTTAGGGAAATGTTCCCAAAATAGGTTGTTTGCCTGAACAGCAAGGGCTCCCTTGGTTTTGACATAAAGCTGGCAGTCTTTTAAGACCGCTGCCTGTAATTCTCTGATATGCTCAGTCATTCCTGGTTCCTTTAAAACCCAACGATGTTCAACAAGAAAAACAACAGCATTCTGTGGCTCGGATCGAATCCACAGAAGGCGATTATCTTCATTGTGCATTGCTGAGAGGAAGGCGTTTTGCCACGTAAGCTGATTGGCCAAGAAAGAGAGAAAGGCTCTAATCTAAATGTCACCAACCAGAGGGATCAGATTAAGCTTTCTATCCTCAGGGATGGCTTCATTATGGAGGTAGAGTTCACATAGTAAATTCTGCTCACTAATGATGCCTCTGTGAAAGTTTCAATAAACTGTTGAGGTGTAGACACCTCATGAGGTCGTCCATCTCTGATTGCTTTTACTTGGAAGAACGCTAAGCGTTCTGCTAGAAACACATAATAATTAAAGGATGGTTTCCTGGTGACCAGCAATCTTTGAACCAGATCAAAGATGAGGGACAGTCTGGTTTTTAACTTTTTATTTTCCTTATGCTGCGCATGAGATTGTTCCAACGCTTCCCAATTTGCATATGTATGATTCTGCCATGATAATTTATGTTCCTGCAATATCTTTTCTTGTGACCTGACCTTCTTCCATATATCCATCTTTTCTTGAGTGATTGAGGTCTGAGTGAAGACAGTCTTTGAAGGCTGAGGTTCAGTCTCAGTAAAGGCAATCTTTGTAGACCGTGGTACAAGACTTTCAGCTTTAAGAGCTAGAGTGGGCTGAGATACTTGTGGTTTCACCTCTTTTTCAACAATCTTTGAAGGCCCTGCTCGTTCTTGTGTAACACCAGGGCGTTCCTTTTTAATTATAACAGGAGTAGATGCAGGAGTGGCTCCAGGCAATGGGACTTCGACTATCTTATAACTAGCTTGATGGTAAAGATTACCACATTGGCTGCACATGTATTCATTATATCGATCTTTTTCTACACTTTTCTCGGCTGCTGAGAGTCAAATCCCTGGAGCCTTTAGAATTCCAGGACTTGCTGAGAATCAAATCCCTGGAGCCTTCGGAAATAATCCACCCAGCCTGCTTGCTGAAAAATTTGATATGCTTCTGGGTGTAATTCCAATAGAGCTGTTGAGCCAGGTTCATTTCGATTAGCGTTGCCTCCCATAGTTACTGGTTTTAGCAAAATGCATAGTACAGAGCCGAGTTACCGTAGCCGAAACAGAGTAAAATATTGCAAATGAGGTTGTGACATAATAAAACAAAGATGGGGTGATGAGACACAGTTGTGATAAAAACGATGGTGATTGGCGTGTCGTGAAATGATTGCAAAATTTTGATATTCCCCCCTACTGCAGCTAAAATGATAAGTTTGAATGTACGGCGATTTCGGTAATCATATCAAAATCTTCTCCTTAACTATAGTTTAATATTTACACATAAAAATGCATACCTCACGTTTTACCTTTGATTGATGTGCTGAAAGTATAATGTCGTTGCTAATAAATCACCAATAGTTATGAAACAGGGTTGTAAGATATGAGGGTATTTATATGAAGGCTTTTTACAATCACAGGAGGTGGTAGTGAAAGAACACAATCATAAGGATCAATGGATGATTCTCCCAATAAAAAGTAATATGTATTAGTCCTTTTTGAGAGGCATTGATGCCTCAATTACGGGAAAAATGGGGAAAAAATGGTGGTTTTAGGGATAGATGGAAAATGTTGGTTTTTTAACAATGGAGAAATTGGTGTTTCAGCAACGAGGAAAATGGGGAAAGTTGGTGAGCAACGGGAAAAATGGGGAAAGTTGGTGTTTTAGCAACGAGAAAAATGAGGAAAGTTGGTGTTTCAACAACGGGAAAAATGGGTAAGGTTGGTGTTTCAACAATGGGAAAAATGAGATGTTGTTGTAAAGAAAAATAGGAAAATGTTGCCGAAATGTAGTGTAGGGGAATGAGTTGTGAAGTGAAGTGAGATGACAATGTTTCCCAAGATGAAACTTGATCCTGTCTGCAATACAATTGTTCTTCTCAGCCAACCTCCGAATCTAAGACCTGCAAAATAATAAATTGTAACGTGGCAACCCTTGACAGGGATTATTAGTTAAGATAAAAAAATCTAATCTAATAAGAAATATAATGCAAAAATTAGGTGCAATGAGGGGTAGCAGGTCCCCCCAAAAAGATATAATGTGAATCTTCCATGCAAGTGGCCTTAAAATCCTCTTTGGAAATAGGTTGCTGGTACAAACGAAGTCGATACCCATTCACTAACAATGGTGTTCTAGAACCATCAATTGTTAGGAGCCTTACTGTACCATTTGGAAAAACAATATCTATCTCATAAGGTCCCAGCCACCTTGTTCTTAGTTTTCCTTGAAAATTTTCAAACTGGGAATCATACAATAGAGCCCAATTACCTTTTTGGAACTGCTTATGCTTAATAGTTTTATCATGCCACCTGGTTCTTTGATGTTGTATCATAGTTGTTTGATGGATGGCGTCCAACCTCTTTTCATCCAATTCCTGAAGCTGATGCAACCTAGCTGTTTGTGCATCAGTCAAGTCAAGGTTAACAGATAAAGCAGTTCTTAAGGTTTTAATTTCAAATTCCACAGGAAAAACAACATTTTTACCATAAACTAATTCATAAGGTGAAAAACCTGTAGTGTTCCTCTAGGTAGTTCTGTAAGCCCATAATGCTTCAGGCAACCTTTGAAACCAATCATTTCTATTCTCTTTTACTGTTTTTGTTAAAATGGCTTCTAAGAATTTATTTGTACTTTCCACCTGACCATTGGCTTGGGGGTGGTAGGGTGTATTCATTTTATGATTAATATGATATTTCTGAAGTGTACCTTTAAAACCGTGAGAATTGAAAGGAGGTCCTCCATCTGTGACTAGCTCTCTAGGCACTCCAAACCTAACAAAGATTTCTTCAAATAAAAGGTTAAAACAAATTCCTCATTAGCTTTAATAAGTGCCTTATCTTCCACCCATTTAGTCATATAATCTGTACAAACCAATATGTAAACTCTTTGACTGGATGGAGGATTGATGGGTCCTATAAAGTCTAGAGCCCATCTTTCAAAGGGTTCAAGTATTACCTGGGGGTTCAGTGGCATTTCATCTCTATGATTAGGTTGGCCCATTCTCTGACAGCTATCACAAGCCCTGACATATTTCTTTGCATCCTTGAAATTTGAGGGCCAATAATAACCCATTATGAGAACTTTATGTGTTGTTCTCTTATCAACAAAATTCCCTCCACAAGAGTCATCATGACAAGCCTTCAATATATCATAAACCTCATCTTCTCTAATGCATCTTTGAATTTCCTAATCAAGTCCTGTATGAAAAAGATACCCACTTATCCAGCTGTACTGAGCACTTTGTTGAATGATTTTTCTCTTTTCTCTATGTGACAGGTGTGATGGTAACTTCCTGCAACCAAATAATTGACAATGTCTGCATACCAAGGTGAGTGAGAAGATACTGCAAATAAGTACTCATTAGGAAATGAATCATCTACTGGAGTATTATCATCAGTTTTTATCCGAGAAAGGAAGTCAACAACTACATTTTCCTTACCTGGTCGATCTACAATTGTAATATCAAATTCTTGTAGTACTAATAACCACCTGGTAACTCAGGCATTTGTAACAGATTTATTCATTAAATACTTAATGGCCGAGTGATCAGTATGAACAAAAGTAGGGTAACCAATAATATAATGTCGAAACTTATTAATAGCATAAATGACTACTAAAAATTCCTTTTCGGTAACTGTGTAATTAAGTTCAGCATGGGTCATATTCTTACTAATGAAATAGATAGCATACGGAAGATTGTTTTCTTCTTGACCCAAGACAACTCCAATTGCAGTATCTGAAGCATCAGAGGATATATGAAAGGGTAGTGCCCAATCAGGTCCCCTTAGAATAGGTGCTATAGACAACTGATGCTTAATTTCATCAAATGCTTTTTGGCAATCATCAGTCCACTTGAATTCAACATTTTTCGTAAGTAACACAAACAAAGAAGAAGCTATTTTAGAAAAATTCTTGATAAATCTTCTGTAATATCCAGCATGTCCTAAAAAATTTCTTACAACAGTTTGTGTTTTGGGGATAGGAAGATTCTGAATTACCTGCACTTTAGATGGATCGACTTGAATCCCTAGGAATGAAATGAAGTGTCCCAATACAATTCCTTCATTCATCATCATATGACATTTTTCAGTACTTAAGGAAAGATGAGCTTCTATACAACGTTTAAGTACTTTCTCAAGGTTTTGTAATGCATCTTCAAAAGTCACACCATAAGAAGTAAAGTCATCCATAAATATCTCCAAAGAGTCATTAAGCATATCAGAGAAAATTCCTATCATTGCTCTTTGAAACGTTGTTGGAGCATTACATAGTCCAAATGGGAGAACTCTATAGGAAAAAGTTCCCCATGGACTAGTAAAAGTGGTCTTGTCTTGGTCTTGGGGTGCAATTTTGATCTGGTTATATCCGCTAAAACCATCTAAAAAGGAAAATAATCTCTTTCCTGACAAACTGTCTAGCACCTGATCAATAAATGGCAAGGGGAAATGATCTTTTTGGGTAGCTTTATTTAAGGCTCTATAATCTACACATACTCTCCATTTCCCGTTTTTCTTAGGTACTATCACCAATGGAGAAACCCATTCACTATTAGATATAGGGAATATAAACCCTGCATTAAGCAATTTTTGAAGTTCTTCTTTAACAATTTCCCTCAGATTTGGATTCATTCGTAGCTGGGGTCGACAGACTGGTCGAGACCCTTCCTTAATATAAATACGATGGGTACATAATTAAGGAGAGATCCCCTTCATAT